>JAKUAP010000031.1:0-121358 GCA_030563005.1 Komagataea qinlingensis
TATTTGGATAATATTTGGATTGTAATTTCGATACTATATAAGTTAACATATTTGGATATAATTTGGAGAATCTAATGATATTTATAGTAAAACATCACAGAATGTATTAGGCATATCGACGTTGATCGATCCACCAATAAGATCGATTGATCTTATCTCTTATCTTGTTCAAAACAGCTGACCACTATGGATAAATGATCGTTTAATATCTTTCATCTTATCAGCATGTCTGAACAAAAGTGCATGATTGATCATTCACTTTCACACTGCCAGCTAGTATACACCGTCTCCATGAGAAGTTTTAAGAGAAAATTAATTAAAAAGTTCATATTCAATGTATGAATAATAGGCTATAGCCGATATTTTAAGCGATTCATACAAATCCTTTCAAAAACAAATCTATAAGTATGATAATAAAAAAACTAAAAACATCATTAAAATCAAGTATTATTATGAAGGTATCATTACCTCTGTGTTATCATATCATAAATGCAATATAGTGCACTATAGAAATCATAAAAACCAATTGTATCATTATTATTATAATTATCATATCACCAAGTATTAACTCCCATATTTGTATTCCATTTTTAAACTTAAACCTCCATGATATTATAAAGTAGTATACCAGAACTGAATAAATGGACATTTCCATAACGACAAAACTTCTTACCAACACCATCAACAACCAAGTTTTCACCAGTGGTGTAAGTACTGGCTTGACTGGCCAAGTATAAGATAGAACCAACAAATTCTCTAGTTTCAGCCATTCTACCCATTGGGACTCTGGATTCCCATTGTTCCTTCAGTTCCACATCACCACCAATAACGTGTTTGGTTAATGGAGTCAAGATATAATCTGGACTTAAACAGTTAACTCTGATGTACCATTCACAGGCCAATGATTTAGTCAAGTGGATAACACCGGACATGGAACCAATCAAGATTAAAGAACCTGGTTTACCAACTTCCGATAAAGCTTTGGCAATGTATTTGGAAATGTAGTAACTACCCATTAGGTTAACATTGGCTAAATCGGCAGCTTTTTCATCTGGGTATTCCAAAGCGGAGTAGTTTTGACAATAACCGGCAGTATGGACTAAAATATCAGCGACATCACCAAAGTATTCGTTGATTTCAGCAACCACCGATTCAACAGCTTTGGCATCGGCAACGTTACATTGGAAGGCACCAATCTTACCAATTGGGTTGACACCTTGAGCAGCAGCTTCCACAACTGGTATGTTCAAATCAACTAAAGCAATGTGCGCCCTGGGCTAATAGTAATAGAGCCTTGGATAAGGTGACGGCTAAACCACCAGCACCACCTGTTAAAACAGCAATACGGTTGTCTAGTCTGAAGGATGGGACAATGGGACTATGGAGTCTTCTTGCTCTAAGGTCATTGTATGACTGTGGGTGTGGGTTTTAGATTCTGTGTTTAGTGAATGCGATGAAGAGGAAAAGAGAGAAGTACGAGTTTAAAAATAACTCCTGGAAAAAGAAAATCAAAACAAAAGGAAGCCGGGATATCTTGGGCAGTCATAATATATTCCGACTTTATCACGTGTTAGTAGTAGATGATGGTCGGATTTCATAAGTCTATTATGCTGCGACAGGTAGAAACAACTTGGAAATAAGGAAAATGGATCGCAATGTATATCAAATAAGAAGTTCAGACTCGATGTTCCTCCACAGTTCTCTCCTTGGACATGATGTGCAGTTGATCAGTGTTCACTAATTGGTAACTAACATTCCGTTTTACGATATTCTATAGCACTACACAACTTACGCTATATGAGTTCCGACCCATACATTGGTCGGGACTAACTGACTAAGTCATCTAAAAGAAGTATCGACATTGATATCGATTCATCCCCAGAATTACAACAAAACACCATAAAACTGCAATTAATAAGAGCGTATAGTTGATGTTGATTGAAGATGTCTGCTCTTGCCCAACTCACATGGAAGCTGGTATCTGCTCCACCGCAATTTCTTGCTTTCCACGCCCTCAAAAAGGCACACTCTTTGAATCGGATATACAAAACCACCAACAACAATTCACCAATAGCCATCAACCAACGAGAGACCACCAATCAGAGATCTCAGATCCTTAGACACTCTGCACCAAAATCACAATATTTCCACTTCCTCCGGTCTCTCTACCCAGATACGCCGTATGTCCACTTTGCATCATTATATCAGGCATACAAGCAACTCCCTCATCCCCCACCATTATACATTAACCATCATCATTTAGAACACATGCTAGCTCAGTTCTTGAAAGTGTCGGCCAGTGATTCCACCAAGGATATAGCGAAGTTCTTCAACTGTTTCTTGTCTGATTTGAAGAAATCAGCTATGAGGGTTTCATGGAAGGAAGAGAACGCCGCTTTGTTCATGAGTTTCAATGGTTTCAAAAAAGCAGAATGGATTGTTCAGGAATATAACAGAGTCATGAGAACCAGAATTAAGGAACACGGGAAAGTAGACATATCCACGATGAATATGTTTTTGAAGTATGCTGTTTATGGAAACCAGTACGCGCTGATGAAAATGATCAATGAAGATATCGTTAAGCTCAAAGTCAAACCAAATAGACTATCTTTTGAGCTATTGATACGATTCTGTATTACAAGTAACGATCAAAATGGATTAACTGACTCCCTTATGGCAATGATCGATCAAGGTTTGACAGTGGATATATTTATCATCAACAACTGCATCGAATCGTTGGTTAGTAATGGTGAGTTGGACATGGCTGAAAGGATCATTTTTCAATTGGAGAAAAATACTGAAGCCAACTCATTTAAACTGGATTCAAAACAGTCAAAGAGAACATCTATAAACGTCATGAATTCATTAGACACTTTGAAATTACAAACAAAGGATAGTCTTCTATTCCCAATTATCCCAATTTATGAAACATACCAACCATTATTGTCCCACTACTTACAACTCAAGAACTTCAACCCAGAGAAACTACTCTCAATTCTTCATATTCTCATATCACAATCCATCAATATTCCGAATTTCATCTTCCTCGACATCTTCAAAGTCTTGACGAGCCACAAATTAGAAAACTCCAGACTTATTGATTTCCTAATGATCTACAGAGCACAAATGTATAAACATGTTAAATATGATCATAATATGCTTGAATTGATTATTTCTGCGCATACGAAACAAAATGGTGATATCTCCTCTAAGATCAGAACACAGAGTCAAGAATTGAACTCTAAATACAGAAAAGTGGAAGGGATGAGTGATATGAAACCATGGAGTGTCGTGGATATTAGTCCATTGATTTCTGATATTATTGATGATGTGATTATCGCATAAGTGATATTTATTGCCTATTTATTTCTTATTTATTTCTTATTTATTTCTTATTTATTATTTATTAGTTATTCTTCAGTCGATGATCTGTCGGCGTTTATTTATTGGGTACTTGTGCCTTTTCCAATTCTGGATATTTATTTGTTTCAACATTTGATTCTATTTATGCAACGTTCTTATTATTTATGGCATCAAATGAGCGTTTAACTATTTAATATATATAAAGTTAGTCTTCTACGGTACGGAATTGAACGAAGTCGAACTTCTGAAAATTGATTAATGAGTTCCATCATCTTTATATAAACAATTCCTTCAAAAATATTGTAGTGGTCAATTGGCCTAACAGCACCGGAATCTGAGGTCTGAATTAATGCCTATGAATATTATTAAGGCTGTTGAGTTCCATAATATAAATTATAATCAAAAATACCCCGGCCCTATCTACAAGTACGTCGTCTTAAGCTATTGTGACTATTACATTACATTACTACATTAAGAGATATAGACTTAACAAGAAACAACCGAATTTTAGTTTGAAAGTCGACTTTTCACAGGAAAGTCATGTGCCGAAATTGGTAAGTGACACATAATTCTGGAACAATTTTCCTGTGATAACATAGAAATCACAATTATCCCATTCTACCCTTCGGAACATCTGTTTTAACCACAAATCGAAGCATGAAAATATTCACAAGCTTGTTACTACTGTCACTCCCACTCATGGCACCAGCCAAACGTGTATTTGACCTCAACCAATTCAAAGTCGACGGTGGTGTCGAACTGGATAAAAGAGACCGTGAACAAGCAATTATCAGACCTTTATTTGCAGAGCCCAAACCGAATGAAATCTTGTTACCAGACGGCGAAAACCCACAAGATGGTCCAACTTTATTAACATCCAGCATATCCACAAACAAACAAATCTCAGTGTTTGCCTCGTATGTTCGTGATAATATTGAAATCTCACAAAGATTCAATTCAAAGAATTCTCAATCTATTGTGTTTGCACCAACCGATTTGGCTATCGAAACGTTATCTTTGAAACCATGGCAATTTCCTACTTCTTTAGGTAACGATCGTTCTAAGACTGAGAAAGAAGTTGATGGAATTATTGAAGCCAATACAAATGATTTTATATTGAGTCATATCATTGACGGTACTGTTCCATTCAATGTCCTGGAGAACAACCAAAAGGGTGTTCAGTTAGTCACTCAAAACGGTAAAACTGTCAAGTTAGTCAATGATGATGGCGATTACTATGCTGCTGCTGTGAATACAGGGTCTGTTGAAGATTGGGTAAAAGTTGAAAACATTGTTAATGTTGACAATGGTGTCTTATTAATCATTAGCAAGAGTTTAAGCGTTCCTTCTGTTTAAAGACAGAGTATTATATAATTTTGTTTACTGGGGTTATTGGGATTCTTTTGATTAGGTGTTGATTCTTTTTATAAGTTGTGGCTGGAAATGGCGATTTATGGTTTTAGTTTATTGATTCTTTTTATCTTACGAAAAAATGTAGTTGTTTATATCATACTGCATTAAGATGTAAGTTGAATATGCATAATCATTACACATCAACATATCCATCGTCATCATCCTTTCTTCCATCTGCTTCCTCCAAAATTTGATCCCAATCAGCGTCAAGAACAACAAATGATTGCCATGATCCAATAACGATAAATGAAATCAGCATACCATACCATAACCCATTCAATTTATAATCAAGATAAAATCCAAAGAACCAAGCCAATGGTAAGCCAACAACATAATATGCGAATAAGTTGATATAACCACCGATCCTTTGCATACCTTGACCTCTCAATGAACAACCACTGACAGCATTCAATGAATCAAAAATAGCAGTGAATCCAATCAACGGAAAGATATCAACGATCATTTGAATGATTTCTTCATCCTTAGAGAATAGTTTAGCTAACGGAACTCTAAAAATGATCATCACTAATCCATTCAGGACACCAACAATCAAGGAACTAATTATACCGATCTTTGTTGATAATTGTGCACAATCTATTCTTTTGGCACCAACGAAATTAGCAATTCTTGTTGATGCAGCAATACCAATTGAAAAAGAAGTCATATAAAACAAACCTCCAATTGTAGAGACGGCGGATTGGGTAGCTAGATAATTCGTACCAAAATTGGATGCAAACAACGTCAATACTTCATATGATAAACTTTCAGCTTCTAACATGACTATACTTGGGATAGACAACTCAATCAAATCCTTCCAATGAGCCAATGCTTTCAGACTCCATCCATTCCAACATTTGGAACCTTCAATGAAGACACAATATCCAATAAGTAACAGTAACATCATCCAGAAATTCAACACGACCGCGATTGGAGCACCAATGAAACCCAAACCAATGTGTTCATCCCAGACCAGCAAATAACTCATCAGGACATTGATAGGCGCACAAATCAGTAATACATACGTGCCTGCCTCAAAGATGCCCTGTGCTTGTAAATATCTTTTCAAATTCTCAAACAAGATATAGGCAGGAGCACCACAAACCATAACTTTTAAGAAAGTTGCAGTTAATTCAATCACTTTTTCTTCATGAACCCAATAAACCAACAACTTATCAGCAAACCACCACATAATCCCAAAAGGAACAAACAGCGTCATACTTAACAATGAACAACGTTGTAAGTGAATACCAACCGCATTAAAATCACCAGCACCATATGCCTGAGGACATAAAGTATCCAATACGGTAGACAACCCATCAAACACAGCAAATATGATATTGGAGGTCATGGTAGCTAATGAAACAGCACCTAGTTCACTCTTACCTAGATGTGACACCACGATGAAACACACTAGTGAAAAGATATGTTCCAACAGGAATGTTATTATCAATGGAACAGAATACGATATCAATTTCCTTATTTCTGACCCCGTTGTGACTTTCTCATGTTCAAAATCCTCTTCTGTTTTCAAGCTCAATGATCCTATTGATCGATATGAATTCTTTCTTGATCTAAAACGATGTGGACGTCCTCGTTGTCCATCATGTTGACTTTGAAACAGTTGTTGATTTTGTCTAACTCTTGACATGAAATGTTGGAAATCATCATTACTATCCTCATACCCATGATAATTCTGCAGATACCTCTCGTCTTCCTGATCATCATTGTCTTCATCTTCGTCACTGTTCTCGACACTTGAATACATTCTATGATGCTCCTCCAATAACCAATCTAATTCAGGTTCTCGACTCTCCGCAGCTTCACTTATCTGAGAGGGCAACGACACTGTCCTACTCAACTCTCCACCGTCTTCACCCTCACTGCCTTCGTCATACTCACTTGCTATTCCTTCATACTCTTCAGATCCCAATGACAGGAAACTTCTCTGGTTTGGTGACTTCCCATAAACAAATAATGGGGATTTCGTACTTGGTGGAACAAAAAGTGCTATTTTTCTATGGGCATTGGAGATACCAAACCCGTTTGTTCTCAGGTTTGGTTGCAACTGCTGCAACGCCTGCGAAATTATGTTCGCGACCATGTTCAAGCGACTCTTTTACTAGAGATTTGGACGAGTTTGAGAAGGCGATGAGCTTTTGATTAGAAAAGTGTCAAATCTGTTATTTTTCGAAGTTCACGTGACCGTACAGAAAATGTATATGAAGTCTTGCAAAAAAGAAGCTTGTCTATTTTGTCACTCTTAGTCTTCTAACATAGCAAAAGTGTTCTTTTCTAGATCTCTGTACTCTTTAGCTTGTGATTCATCAAGTGGAACGACTCCAATCTCCGTTTCTGGCGATTCAGATGACTTTTTAACTGCCTTTATTGTGATGTCATCACAACTGGAAATACGATAAAAGTATTCACTGTGTTCTCTCAAATGTAGGATCTTCTCCAAACTGAATGAAAATAAGTCCCAAAAGTTGAAGTTAATATCATGTTGAATATATTTGGCTTCACCATCATATTGAACCATACTTTTAGGATGGGGCAACTCTTGCTTTTCGATATAAAACTCAAAACCGGATTGAACAAATTCATTTCCAGGTGGTAATAGTGGAACATAATCACCTTTATGAACGACTCTTATATATCCCTCAGTTAACGAACCTTCTTCCATTATATCTTCATCAAATAACTCCTCAGTAAAAAACATTTTATCCATAAAGTTTGACAAGGCAGTATTCGAAACTTTTGGAGATCCATAAGCAATAACCAAAGGCCTATAATCTAATAAGGATAACTCTAAACCAATTAAAGAAGCCAATGAGCCACCCATTGAATGACCAGTCAAAACAATTCTATAATTTGGGAACACATCGGTCAATTTACCTAACGTTGGGAAAATCTGATCATCTAATTCTTTAAACCTCGTATAGAACCCATTATGAACCTTACAATCTTCACAAAGACCCATCAGTTCAAACTTCTTCCTACCATACTCAGTAATTGGTTCATACTTGACAGTATTAACATTGATATCAGTCAAGTAATCCATTGTGTTAGCAGTCCCTCTCAATGATAAAATGATAGTACCATTACCACTATGGTCAATAGCGAAGAAACCCTGAGCTCCAAGTTCATCATTACCTTTTGCAGGATAAATCAATTTAGCAACATGTAATTCAATAGATTCATCCATTTTGTCAAGACCATAGTAATCATTAGGACTGAATCCACTTTGTAGGAATGAGAATGGTTTGGGACTGATGATTAATGGTTCACTTAAGTCATGATCTCCAATGATTTGATCAATGCAATAGCTCATTTTGGAAATGTATGCGTGTCTGATTAAAGAATGGTAGACATCCTTGTCGTAGCTTGCTGCTGAAGTAAAGGATTCAAAGAGTGTGATAACGAGAGGGAGGTACCTTATGAAGTAGTGCATTATAATGGTGATGGTTGATGATGTTTCTGTTCAGGGAGGGTCACCAGATTTTGATGTATGCTCGCCAATTTCGAAGAACAAGAATTTCAATGCAAAAGCGCGATAACACACAAGCAGTGAGACTCTGATCATGTTTCTTCCACAAAACCATTTTGAAATCTCTTTTCACACAGTTTCTGTTAGAAAAACCCACAATTTTTGAAAAGTGAGGACGATGATCTATGATCAAGAATTTGACACAAAAATGAAAATTTCAAACATTCATAACCTTTCCCTATTCAGCCGCACTATGATACCAGAAAGTCCAAAAATAATTTCCACTTCTTCCATATTTGCCATCTCTTCCAGTCCCATCAAAGCACAGTTATCGCAACCATGGTCACCGTCACTCGATATGCATCACATGCAGGAACATGGTACTCTTCCAACCCTCTCAAGCTGGGCAAGCAACTTGACGGATACCTGAAGAATGCACCTCCTGTTGTGCCAGGTGCCAGGTTCCTTATTGGACCGTATGCGATCCTCTTTCTTTAGGTCTGTTCAGTTACTAACGATACTAGACATGCTGGGTACAGTTATGCAGGTGCGACGCTTGCTGAGACGTACGGTGTTTGGGACACTTCGAATGTGTGAGTATTGCCACTGTGAGTTGTGAAAAGGAGACAATGTACTAACTTGTGGTGATTAGCAAAAGAGTATTCATTCTAGGTCCCTCCCATCATACTTATTTCAAGAATGTTGCCTTTTTAAGTGGAGTTGAGGAGTATGAGACTCCGTTTGGCAATTTGCCTGTTGATAGAGAAGTAGTTAACGATTTGTTGAGCCATGGCATTTTCAGAACAATGGATTTGGATGATGATGAGAATGAACATAGCTTTGAGATGCATGCTCCCTATATCTACAAGATGACAGAGAGCACCGGAAAACCAAGAATAATACCAATTATGATCTCCCATCCTAATGAGAGTTTCTTGAGTGAGATCTCTAATATTTTGAGTGAGTATTTGAAAGATGAGTCCAATACTTTTGTTGTGAGCAGCGATTTCTGTCATTGGGGCTCACGTTTCGACTACACCAAATATACCCCAACCGGTTCATTAAGTGACTTAGAATCCCTTAAAATATCATCCAAAGTTCCGTCATCAGGTTTAGGAATCTACAAATCTATTGAATATTTAGACAAATTAGCAACTAAAATCGCCTCAACTGGGTCATCGGCCAAATGGAAAGAATATATCAAGAAAACAGGAAACACAATCTGTGGTCAACGACCAATTGCTATTTTGTTGCAAACTATAGAGAAAGTCCGTGAAGAAGAAAATCGTGGTGAAGACTGGGCCAAGTTTGACTGGATTGGGTATTCTCAGAGCAGTAAAGTGCATACTGCAGGTGACAGTAGTGTCAGTTATGCTAGTGGATATGCTGTCTCTTAGAGGAAATGCTACTTTTTGTTACGAACTTATGGATATCGTATTTGCTATACTTCATTTACTCTTATCTTATCTGGGATATTTCGTTATATACTTTTGGTGTTCTTAAATTTTTATGACTTTTGCGATCTCACCCATAGTTAAGAAAAAAATGGGTAGAAAAAATCCTATGTTTTGATTTCAATCTCTTCCATCAGAACAATCAACAAACACATCAAACACGCAACTCAGAACCCCACCATGCCTCGCGACTCACAGGCGAACCACATCCACCTCAAGAAGTCCCACCACGTCCTCTACATCTCCAACTGGGTCTGCGACAAGCTCCCGTTTGATCCAATCGACAACCCACAAATCCAAAACATCGAAAACGAACAAGACCTACCATCACACTTACAGCCAACAACGTTCGGATCAGTGAAATCACACAAGAAGAAACAAGAGACAGTATGGAAAGATTTAGATATCTATAAACTTATCGATGACGAGGATGGGTATGTGAAAGAGACAGGATATGATAATTTATTGAAGAAATTGGAGAGAGTTCATGATTTGAATATAGATACGTTTGATCCGTCAGTTACAGAGAGTCCTGATTCTAGTTTCATTAACAATTCATCGTTTGCTAATTCAAGTTCTTCATCTTTACCAAATATCGAAATTGCTGGTACGCCAGATACGAGAAACAGAAGTGCTCAGAGAAACATCCAGGATTTCCAAACACCAAGTTTCAAAACTCCAGTCAACAGAATAATGAGATAATGATAATGATAATGACTACTGTTCCTAATCCTATAATTTTAAAAAACCATCTATAATACACTTCCTATTTACTTTTGTGGGATATATCTACCCATGTACCGTAATTTGACCCATTACACTGATATCTCAGCACATAAGTCTTCAAATAATGTAGGCTTCTGAACCAATTCATCATTGTTGATACCAGTATGTTTTACTAATTTGAAAGCACCAGTACCAATAGACATGGTTTGACCTAAAATAATACATTCTGACACACCTTCAACTTTATCTGACTTCATATAGAATGAAGCATCAAACAAATGATCAGTTGTCTTTTCAAATGATGCTAATTGTAAGACTGAATCTCTCATCTTACTTAAACCAAATCTGGTAATACCTAAAACCTCACCTTTGTATGTCATAACATCACCTAATAATTGAATATGACGAGGATCAACACTCATACCATGCTTACTCATAGTATAATCAATTTCACCAATAATACTTCCTCTAGCTGCTTCAATACCCAGCACTTCAAACACTTCCAGGACATGATTGGTTTTGGTTTTGGAACCAATGATACCATCAGTACACATAACATCACGAAGACCATAACCTTCAACTAATAATTCTTTCTTGCCATCATCACGAATATTAATCACAGCTCTTGAAATGTTTGGAAGACCTTTGACAACAATACTTGGTAATGCACGGCGTAAGTGCTGCATTCTGAAGAAAAGATCATGTTCAGATGGTTCTTTAGCTGATGTACTAACTGATTTAGCCTTAGAACCTTCTGGATAAACATTAATGTTAATCTTATTCTTAGAAAACACTGAAATATCACCAGCTGAAATCTTCAATTTTGGTGCTTTGGAAATAGCAGCAACAATATCATCAATTGTTAATTCTAATTGAAGTTTTTCAATGGTTTGTAAATCAATCTTAACTTGTAAGTATGATAAATCATCTTTGTAAACATCCTGGATATAGAAAGCAACATCTGATAACAATGTTTTTTCAACTCTCCCTTTTACAACTCTTGCTGCTCTTTCATCATCATCATTAACCAAAACAGCATTGATAATTGGAGTGGAAATAACTTTTGATGCATTAATAATTTCTTTAATACGAGGAACACCTAAGGTAACATTCATAGAAGCAACACCAGCAAAATGGAAAGTCTTCAATGTCATCTGTGTACCTGGTTCACCAATAGATTGGGCACCAATAGCACCAACAGCAGTACCTGGTTCAACTTTAGCACGACTGTATTTCAGAATGGCAATTTCCAAGAATTTCTTAATACATTTTTCTGAAATCTTAGCTAATTGATTAACTGCAATGATAGCATAATCACTTGAACCTTCATCAAGATCCATTTCTGATAATTCTTGAGTTGGTTTTTCCAAATACCCATGTAATTTCTTGGATTCTCTAACTTCACTCAAATATTGAGCCTTCTTGTTAACAAAATCTCTGATAGATTGATAGAAATCCCTTTCAGCATCTTGTTGATCAATGAATTCAATCTTATTAAATTCCTTCTTCTTAACAACATTACCCAAGTTATCATACCTAATTAATTTCTTCTCTAATGGCTTCAAAACTTTATCAACAACTTCAGAAACTTGGTAAGGGAGCAATGATTTCTCACTGTTATCTAAAGTGACATTATACGCATGATCCCATGTTCTCACAAAGTTAACTGGTTTAGCATCACCTTCCATATCGAAAGGATCTAAACCATCACCACCATATGTAAATTGAACAATACCATTACTTGATGTTCTAACAGTATTATCATACTGACAACTTAAATCCTCCAAAGATTTCATCAATCTTCTTGACATATAACCAGTTTCAGCAGTCTTGACAGCAGTATCAACTAAACCTTCACGACCAGAAATGGCATGAAACAAAAATTCAGGTGGTGATAAACCAGAGTAGAAAGAATTTCTAACGAAACCTTTAGATTGAGGAGTCTTGGAATTCTTTGGGAAATGTGGCAAAGAACGATCTTGGAACCCATCAGGAACACGATTACCAGAAATAATCTGTTGACCAACAACGGCAACCATCTGGGAAACATTCAGAGTAGAACCTTTAGAACCACAAGTAGCCATGATCAATGGAGCATTCGAAGATTCCAATTCATTAATACAAACCTCACCAACTTCTTCTCTAACTTTTGATAGCAAACCACCAATCTTAGCTTCTAAGGTTTGTTCTTCATTACAACCTGGTTGTGTTTCTAATTTACCCTCATTATAAGATGTAATTAATTCATCACACTTGGCATAAGCATATTCAACCATTTCTTCTTTTCTAGATTTCAATTTATGACCTGGTGTAACATCATTGATACCAATTGAGAAACCACGATTACCTAAGAATCTGGCACATAATTTAGCCATTCTATTCATTGCAGCAGCAGATTCTTTTGGACCATAATCTCTTAATATAGTATAGAAAACGGAATGTTTCTTACCATCACCTAATGTTGATTTATCCATGACACCAGATAAGATTTCAGAACCTCTGATAATAACAAACCCATCATTTGGAGACATTTCATTAGGGAAACCAGGCTTTGGTGGTGTGAATGTTTTGTTTTTAGCATCTAAGTTAATAACCACTGGAGATTTCTTATTTGGTCTAATCAACAAACTGAAAATTTGTTTACCTGTCCACATATAACATGGTTTATGGATAGCTGGTGGAGGTAAATCAAACTGCATGTTACCATCAGACATCATAGATAATAATTGTGTGAATGTTGCTCTATCAAAGAATGAATCTTTATGAGAAATCAAATATGAACCAGTAATGAAATCTTGTGTTGCAGCAATGATAGGTTCACCGGATTTTGGAGTCAATAAATTATTCTTAACACCCATCAAATTGATAGCTTCAGCTCTTGCCTCTTCAGTTTGAGGAACGTGTAAATTCATTTCATCACCATCAAAATCTGCATTATATGGAGTACAAACACATTCATTCAATCTGAAAGTTCTCCATGGTCTAATTTTGGCATAATGTGCCAGAATGGACAATCTATGCAACGAAGGTTGTCTATTGAATAAAACAATATCACCATCTTCAATATGTCTTTCAACGATATCACCATATTGTAAGTTTCTAGCTAATTTATTACGATCACCATATCTTAAATTTCTTCTTGCATCTTCATTCTTCTTCAGCACATAATTTGCACCTGGATGAACAGTAGGACCGGTCAAGATTAATTTCTGTAATTTTTCTTTATTATATCTTGTAACCATTTCCGGATATGTCAAGACTTTGGCAACTCTATCAGGAACAGCAACTTCATCAATTGGTAAATTTGGATCAGGAGAAATAACAGTTCTACCTGAAAAATCAACACGCTTACCTGATAAGTTACCTCTGAAACGACCTTGTTTACCCTTCAATCTTTGGCATAAACCTCTGATTGGTTTAGCAGTTTTAGAAGCACCACCAGCACCAGACATAATTGATGGAGAAGCAGCATCTGAATTAATGTACATAGCAACAGACAATTGTAAATAATCCCATTGTTCCATCAAATTATTAACTGAGATACCTTTTTCAATACCTGCTCGTATTAGCGACGAAGTCCAAACAATTTCAGTTAATTTAACCGTTAAATCATCTTCATTTGATGTTGGTGAATCACTCATGACAACAGAAGGACGAATACAAACTGGAGGTGCCGGAAGGTATCTCCAAATGTACATCTCAGGACGACCACCTCTACCTGAATCAATACCTAATAGTTCACAATCCTCAGGTTTCACTTGTTTGAAAAGATTCAAAACCTTCAATGGATTTAAGTCATCCATGGCTCTTTTGGAAAATCTTTCAATATCTGGATTGTTATAAACAGCCTCTTCAACATCCTTATCCCATTGGACTTTTTCAGCAGTTGGTTTCTTACCAACCCATCTGAAGGTATCATGAACAATTTTCAAAGACGCAGTACCAGAACCAGCAGCAGCTTTCTTGACAACACCATTAATAGCACCACATTCGAAACAACGTCTTTGTTTCTTACATTGATCCAGTATCTTCTTAATGATGTTCATTCTTCTCAAGTTGTCAATGTTTGGTTGTCTTAACTGTTGTCTAAAACGTCTTTTGCCTTCTTCATCAATTAAGACAGAACCACAGCATTTACAAATGGACTGTAACACTTGGATAGTAGCTTTGAAGTAACCAACATGGAAAACAGGCAATGACAATTTCAAATGACCGAAATGGCCATAACATGAAGCCAAGTTCCCATGACAAACAGCACATTCAGACGAGTTCGAGGAGATACCCATACGAGTATCCAAGGCACCATTCTCAGCTGGAGCTCTGCCCTTTTCAAGATCGAAAAGATCTCTTTTGGAGACCTCAACCTCAGATTGTGCGATGATGTCCTTGTCGGAAAGAGCACCGAACTCTATTCCCTGGATGTATTTTGGAGCAATGTCCACCACCGATTCCTTCATCCTGTGTCTTTCAGTATTAAGAGTACCAGAAGATCAAGATTTTTGTAACCCAGAAGTATAACCGGCTGTTGATTTGGTTTGCGTTAGGCCCTTTGATGCCTTTTAGTCAGTTTGATTTCCAATTTTTTTTAATTTCGCGTGTGTGGCCAAACCAAAAGTACTCAATTTTAAGTTGCGAGCGATGGGAAATTCGCGGAATCTTGATCACAAAACCGAAACATAGATTTCAGTGGCCAACTGCATTGATTAGACGCACTTGAAGCACACTAATTTCTCACACAATGTCAGCCCAAGAACAACTCGAGAAACAGAAACAGCAGGTGATCAAGTCCTTGGAGGAAGATGACGAATTCGAAGACTTCCCAGCCGAAAACTGGACCGCACAAGAAACAGTTGGTGTCGAAGGCCAAAAGGCCCTATGGGTTGAAGATTGGGATGACAACGATGTCGATGACAACTTCAGCAAGGAATTGAAGGAAGAGTTGGCGAAGGTTACTGCTGCTAAGAAGTAAGAAGGTGGTTTATGATGCTATTTAATGTGTACTTTTAGAAAATATCTACGGTTAGTTTTTGATGTTCAATTAAGATGGTTAATCGTAGTGTGAAACAAGTGGGTATTGATCGGGTCTATTCAAACTGAATGAATCTGAGACATTACTTGAGTGGATTTTGAACGATACAGGTATACGCCGTACAGATGATTTCAGGCGACTATTACAGTTAATGAAGTTTATGAGTACTCTGATAGGGAATGATTTGCTTCAACTTCTAGAACTACCCTATACAAATACTAAAAGGTCTCTAAGTAGCAGACAGAACTAAATACAAATCACTTAATTAGAAATGGAAACAGGATGATCAACACCAAAACTCAAATCACTAGATTGAATAGCATCATGGAACAAAGTAGCATATTCATGAAACCTCTTAACAAGTATTCTTCTATCATGAACTTCATCAATGTCTTTAATAATCTTCTTGAAAATATCTCTAGATTCAGTAGCTAATGGCCAGCATCCGCTATAATCTTCCAAAATCTCAACGGCTGATGTTAATTCCAATCTCGTTGTTGCCAAATTAGCAGTCTCACGACATAGACAGAACACTAAAGGAGAACAAGCATGCAGGTATTTGTATAACATGATCCAGTTCAATGGTAAGATACGCATCTGCTGTAACACAGTTGAATGATGTAAGAACTTCAAACAATGATCAGAAACAAGTCTCAGGGTATCATTAGATGGATTTGGGATCAAGAATGATGGCATGTATAATGAAGCCAACATATGACTGTATGACATTGAGTACCATTCAATAGCACAACTGGATACTCGGACCTGATAAGCTGCAATGGTTGTGTTTGCTGTGTTATACCAACCATCAACTCTAGCACGTAACGTATCAAGAATATGCAATTTGGATTCAGGGGTTGGGTTTTTGTTACCTGCATTTACACTATGGGCGTGTTTGAGGATATCACTTTCTAATCTTCTTAAAGATAACAGTATGCTAAATGTTTCTAGTTCCAGTGGATCTTCATTTGCTAACGGTCTTGGGTATGGAATATTAATATCATCATCATCGATAAGATTTTGACGAACTAAAGCAATTGAAATCCACTTATCAAAGTTATAAACACTCCAGAAGATTCTATTCTCCATTTCAATTTCTTCTGCTGACTTCTCATTGCTCACTGATTTTCTATTCAAGCGTAAACTTAACACCAATCTGACTAAGATGCCAGCAATATGCCATGAACTCGTACCTGAATTATCAAACATTGTATAAATTCCCAACAAAAGCAAATACTTCACAGTGGTTAGTTCATTATATGAAATGATTGCCTTTGATACCTGACAAACTGATTTTCTAATAAGATATTTCTTCATTGATTCATTAACTGGAACCCTATTATTTTTCTCCAACATACAATACCCAATATAGAAAACCATGTATAAATCAAACGAATATCTTGGATGCAATTTATCAATACTTGCCAACTCAACAGATTGAAATCTTTCTAGATGTTTCTCCTGACTGATATACGGAATATATTTACCAAATGTACTGAAAAATGCCTCGACACACTGAATATGTAAAGTATAATCAACCTCAACTGGCGTCGTATCTCCATTCGAGGTGGCATCATCATAATCAACGATACTGCTCAAAATACCACCTCGTAAATGCTGTTGGATCGTATCAGCGACATTTTCCTCTTCATGAGATTTACTTGAAGAAATAGAGTTAAAGGTCTGTGATGAAGAACCACGCCTTAGACCTGGATTTGAGCTCTTGTGTGCTCTTTTCTTTTTTGGTGCTTCTCGTTGGACTTGGACAGGATTTGGTGCCCTGGTATTTCCAACACCATAGTTTAATGGTGGGATTGGTGGTTGTAGTTGCTGTTGGATACTTCCTTGTGGTCGTGATAATAATGAAGGGTTTGGTTGTAATTGTGATGATTGCTGAGGTGAGATTAAATGTGGTGCTTGTTGATCTGGAATACTTAATGAGCTGATTGGGGGAAGTGCTCTGAAAACGTCTGAACCGTTGAATTGTTGGGGATGTGTAGGATGAAGTAACGGTTGTTGTTGTTGAAATTGAGCTGGTAATGATAAATTGGATTCTGGATAGACAAACCCGCTCCTTGGAACATTTGGTAAAGAAGAAGGATGTATACCACCAAGTTGGGCTTGTTGAGGTAAATACTGATGTTGTGGTCGATCATGAGCCTGATCATTCAACAAGGCGTTGATACCATTTTGACGGTTTGGGTCATTTAAAGTAGTTGCTGATAATGATTCGATATTATGTTCATCCTTGTTTCTAAGGTAATTGAAAGTTCTCAAAACTTCTGACTTCTTTCTCCTTGGGGCTCTTGGGACATATTCACAAGTCTCACTGGCCTTGTGGCAGTTCAAACATCCTGGGATGGTTCTGGTACATTTTTTTTTCAATCTTCTGCATCTTTTACAAGAATAGGAATGCTTTTCACCATTTTCATCTTGCGGAGGTTCTTGTTCTGGAACAATAATGTGGTGCCCCTCGTAGTGATTCATAATATTGTTAATCGACGCCATGACGAGTGCGATCTCTGCGGATTTGGGTCCTTATAGGAACTTCTCAACTGTTACTAAAATAGCACTGAATGAGAACCAATAAGCCGTGTGTGTGCGGTATGACTTCTGGCTGAGCCGGGGACTCAGTGAGGGAGGGAACTCTCGAGGGCAACGAAATAAGTTGCAGGGAAACGGTAATAGCACCTTCTCCGGACGTGGATAAGCAGTGATAAAACAAGTGTAGAAAAGTTGTGATGCTTTCAATTCGTGAAAAGGAAATCTGCGTAAAAGTTGGCCCGATCGGTGTTAGTGAAATCCGTTTCTTTGTTTGTGCTGGCCCTACCGGGTGCCAGTGCTCTCTACGATCGCGGATTTCCAGTAGAGAAAGAGTTTCATGCGCAATGACGCACAGTCAAGCATAAAATACGCGCGCAGGTCGGGCTGGAGCGAGCTGGTGGGCAGAGGGAATAGGCGGACGTCCTTCTGGCGCTGCCTGGCAGCAGGCACAAGACGCGTACCTGGACTTAGCGAGACAGTACACTTCCACCGCACACTTTGGCTGCGCAAACATCAGCCAGGGACCTGAGAGATCGTGGGGATCCCTGGGACTAACCACCGGTGACCGCTCCCGTTCAGTGACTTACGTCACATCGTCAAGAATTTTCGTGTGGCATTAATTATCTTATACTTTGTTACTGGAGATCAAGTTTGACACACTACCAACGATCTGCGGTACAGTAAATTTTTTTAATTATATACAGCCAGAATTGCACATCAATCAAAAAAAAAAAGTGTGTTTCTGACTGTATATCTGTCATAGTTAGCAAGTTACTGCCAGGCTCCAGCTCCCCTCAAGCTTCACACCCTGAACTTAGTGCACATTACAAGACTGTTTCCTGTCTAATTGTTAACATCGATTCATCCTGGGCAATTTCAGTGATGCTAAGTTCGTCTCTTGCTGGTCCTAGCTGCAGCAAATGACCAATTCTGGTTGGCCAGAGAGAGGGACATGCTGTGTTCAAATTGTCTCACTTGACGAGCTATCGCTATTTCGAGGGATTCCTAGTGTCCTTTTTTTGTGGCTGTCGTCTAAGTTCTTGTCTTTCACAGTAGATAGATATACTGTAACCAGTTGAAACCTGAATCGCATGTATCCTAGAATCTGATAGCTGCCAATTGGTGCCATACGACGTATAGTCTTGTTTTATCTTTGCCCTATAAGCGATATTGTTGGAAGCAGTACCAAAATTAGCGTCGGCTGTAGAACAATTCTGGCTGAAAGTCAGGATCATGGTTGCATCAACTGTATCAAATTATCCTGATTAAAGCGGTCCTGGGACCTAAGACCAGTTCTAAATCCTAGGGCCTCTCGCCTCAAGTCAGTTTATAGCATTTTAATAGCACATGACTGTTGTCCTTTAACCCCGACAGGCTTCTGCCTCGAAGTATGATTGCCATTGATTGAGTTGCTCAATCATGCATTCTATTTATCTACAGCTAATTGTCACATGTTTCTCTTACAGTCCAGTCTTCGTTCAGTGGAAATATTGTGGTTGTTGTACCTTCCATCAGGAATATCACGGTTCATGATAGCCTCTCCATCAGCAGTTCAACGACTGATTTGATTCACAGCTCATCGATGATCCCAGCTCTAGTTGATACAGAGGGAACTAGTCGCAACAGGCTCCTGAGCGAAACTCATGGTGTATCAACCAAAGTTCACAATAAGAACCCACCGCTAGTGTAAGCAATGGATCAAGAGAACACTGGCCAAAAAATGATATCCATGTGCTCGATCTTCAACTCATGGAAACTTACGACTACTTATAGTATCAGGTACTATATTTCAGAAAGGTACACGAGTCAGGATTTCAGGATTAGATCACTATCAGAAAGATTGTTCTCTTTCATTGGTTGAGGATGAAGAATGACCATGTAAATCTGGGAAGAGGTGAGTATTTAAATCAATGTCCTAAGTGGCTGTACCTGTTTATTCAGTTCATCTCAACCTATCAACTATGGTGAGAGCTTGACAGGGGAAGCGCCTCATGAGACCATCCTGGTTCTTTATTCTTGATGGCAGCGGGATAGTAGAAACCCATTCAACACTCTAGAGCATTAGGTGAAGATGCTACGACTCCACATTTGATCAAGTCATGATCAATTCTTTTTTAACAAAATCGATATCCTGTCCCTAAAAGCACAGAGGGATCTTCAGCGGTAGACCAGCCTCTTTCAGAATTTAAAGATAATCACGGCGAACTCCAGCTCAGGAGCCAACATCCGTGATTCATGCATGTATCACGATTCACAACCGGACTCTGCCTATCCGTAGTCCGGTGCACTACTCTTTAACTTACCTGATCTGGAGGTTTTTTAGGGTATCGAATATCAAGTCTAGATCATCACAGTTGGGCCCATATAAGTAATGCTAGATTCAGAGCAGAAGAGGTTGAAAAAGTGTTTCGATATTGCATTTCATTATCTTAAACTATCTGTGTTAAATACAGCGATCTATTTATTGTCGTTTGTACCGATTTGAATTTCAAATGGAAACTTTAGACGAGCTTGAAAATGTTCCAGAGTTCACGTTGTTTGTCAAGGTAACAGCCCTAGTCCTTGACCTGACCTCGTGGACTATTACTGCTTTGACTCCAGAACAGTCTCGGTTAGCTATATCGTACTGATTGTTAGAAGTCCAGACTCCGGTATGCGTTTCTGTGTCAGTCAAGGATATATCGCCATCAAATAAGCTTTAGGATTTAAGACCTCAAAGACACACCATATACCATATATGTCCTTCCAAATTCCAATTGGCCATTGCCCTGCAAGCTGTTCAGGACTCGACCGAAGAACCTCAAATTGCCCAAAACTTCATTTTGACAGACAAGTTGGGCACAAGTCCGCAGACAGACAGGCTGTCTGTTTTTTTAGATACCCGAGGATTTAGTCCTTGAGGCGTCGCCAATAGCTCTCTGATCAAATGGACAGTTCCAGACTCCCAGCTTTGCAGGCTCGTGATATCCTATCTGGGTCTGACGGGATTGATACTGTCAGAATCTAAAATAGACGAAATGTGGTCAAGTCCAAAAATTGTCTGTCAAGTCTCGACTCTAAGTTTTCAGGTGATGGCTTCCTGGTCAGTTGGACTGTAGTATATGTTGGCATTCACCCGAATTCACCACCGTGCACACTATATATATATATATAGTACAGTTCATGCCAGGCTCACGTGTGTTGTGATCATGAAATTTGAAACGGAATTGATATTCTTTCTAACAATGTTGGTTGCCTCCACCACAAACCTATTCATTTTATGAATTTTGAGAAACGTTTTGAAATGCAGGGCATCAGTGACGAGGGCATAGGGCTGCTGCATTCACATTGTTTAAGAGTATTTAGAATCACATTTAGATCGAGAAAGCTCAGTGAGCACTGAGAACCAATCATAGCCCGTCTGCTAACGAACATATGTGCGGATAAGAGTCAGAGGATTCGATACTTCAGGCACAGTGGTACACCGTACGCAGAGTGATATACCACAAATAACGAAGAAGCAATATGTATACTGAGGTTTTGAATAGTACGTACCTGTGGCTTCTCCAGTTTCAGGTGCTGAAATTGCCAGACGAGCCTGCCAATTCATTACTGATATATCGACGACGTATTCACGACTCAACTATTGGTACTGTACTAACCATACAAATCCAGGATCCATCCAGTACATAGTCCATACCCGCCGATTCCATGGAAAATGTAGTCTACAGTTCGTAATTCTTGCTTTCGCTTGATGCAAGACGATGACTGGAGTTCAAATTTACAAATAAAGTGTGCCTAATAGTCTGGATTGTGGAATCTGGATTCTTGAACGATGTTTCAAAAATGAAGTATGGTGGTACATCGTTCCGAGACTTGTTTCCAATGGGAGAAGGTGCAACTAGAATACAATTAATTCATCAATCAGGAAACCCACACTGCCTTCATCACAATACAATACAGTTCTCTCAAATAAGGAGAAATCGGATGCATCGAGATCTCGAAACCAACCATGGAAAATTACCCAATTCTCAATAAATTCTGTTGTTCATTTTTGAAAGGTTCAGATTTCCGATTTCCGCTGTAGAAACATTTGAAACAGGCAGAACATTTTTGCGGCAATTCAAACCCACAGACACTGGGATTCTGTGGCACCCGGCCAATGTTCTTCCCTTCCAGATCTTATCATTTTGGTGAAGTCCACTTACTACGTACTACTGCATAATGGCAGTGAACATACGAAGTAACCCAATGGATGGTGACATACGATATATTGTTCCAGTAAAACGAAAGATAAGTAGATCGACGTTTTAAGTTCTCCTTCAGCGGAGAAATATCTCGATTCACAACTGTCAACTTAAAAAAATTTACTTTCACTATGGTAAGTGCAAATCACAGAGGCTTTCACTTCGACTTCTTATAAGTTGTGAGTCATACAAGTTTCAAGAATTACTAGTCAGTGGTGAGTTTCTGGATGTGCCCACTTGTTTTTTTATACAAAAGGTCAATTTGTGCTGCTTTTACCTAGTAACTGTCAAGTTTCAGCTCCTTACTGTATAATCATAAACTATAACTCAAAATGTCGCTTAAGACAGTGAATAAGAAAAACACATGACGCGATGAGCTTATCAACATACAATGATGCCTTCTTGGATGAAACATCACATAATTTGATAACACCAACCGTATAGACTCTCGTCCCCATGAAGTACATACGCGCCTACTCTGGAGCCCCAACTTTTTGCGGCCAGAGCCGCCAGCCGCCCGAGTGTCCGTGTTGCAAACTTGCAACTGCTGACATGTGACAACTGCTTGCGCAATACTGCGCGAACCTGCATATTTTGACAGAAGTCTGCCTGAAAAGACACATTTTGCGGACATGAGTTTCCCTTTTAGGAGTACGCTATCAGATGGGCGAGAGCTGTGTCAGTTTTATTTTTTGAGATTTGCTCGATCGAAGACACTTTTGGAATTTATATAAATAACTGGTGAGACCCGTCAGAGTTACTTTCCTATATTCTCAGAACGAGCAATCAACAAAATGTCCATGGAGAACTACTTATTGCAAAAACACCAACAACAACAACAACACGACGCCACAAAGCCTAAATTGGCAATGATGCTGCCGGACCCAACTAGATACTCTCCATCATCCACTGGGTCCCACTTCCTCACTTCGCGACCAGCGGTGAGCCAGCTAGTGCAGGAGCCAAAACTTTCATTGCCTTCCATCAGAGAGCTATTGAACACTGAACCACGCCAGCCCCAGCAACCACAGCCTCATGCTGTACCACATGTTTTCCAACAACCACCACAACAACCACCGCAACAACTTCAAGTCCAACATCAACATCAACATCAACATCAACAATTCCTTCCTCCAGACCTAGGACGTAGCAGTTCATACCAACCAATGCCACAGCAACAACAACAACAACAGCAACAGCAACAGCAACAGCCATTGTTTCAACAGTACCAGCATCCATCTGGCAGAATTTCACCTCTGTCCGGTCTACCTACTCCAAACATGGCACCAGAATACCATAATCAACAGCTACCACCACAACAACAATTGATGACCCCACCACAGCATATGTCACAACAGACCGTAAGAACATTACACCAAGATCAACATTCTGTTTCAAACTCATCCTCATCATCGCTTCAATCAATTTCAACACCACCATCCCCTGCATCATTAGAAGATCCAAAAGAGGGATCTAAACGTAAGAAGAGACAAAACTTACCAAGACAAACCACATTGATCCTATTAAACTGGTTAAGTGAGCATTTGGATCGTCCATATCCTAATTCAAGAGAAAAATACGAATTGTTGATGAAGACAAGATTGACTATTCAACAATTAGATAACTGGTTCATTAATGCAAGAAGAAGAAAAATCAATATATTGAAGAATTTGAAAGAGAATGAACAGCCATTGACTCTTACATTTTAAGAATTTAACTATGAGATTTGTTAGTTTTTCTTTTTTTTTTTTTTTTTTTTTTTTTTTTTTTTTTTTTGGGTTTATGTGTGTTTCAAGTTCCGTTTTTCGTTTTTTTTGGAGTATGACTGGAAAGGGTCCATGGTTTTATCTGAATAGACGGTTTTTTTTTGATTGTTGCAGCTGATTTATGTGTATAGTGTTTGTCGTCGTACGATAATATAATGTCCCAGCTTGCAGGTTATTCTATTCAGTAGTTTTTTTCAGTTTTAAACTTGGAGCTGCGTACGGAATTCTATCAGGATATACTGGCAGCTCTGTGCATCAGTAACTCCCAACTCTGGAGTTTGTACATTGTGCAATCTGCTTCCATGGTTCATTGTTCACTGCTCGCTGCTCACTACTGCCTCAAATTCAACGAAACTTCCACTTTTGAAACTGTGCGTACTTCCGAAATGTGGCGAATTTGGTCCACATGAATGGGAGGAAAACAACGGGCCACTGGCGTCGATCGGGACTCGAGAGTCGAGGCCGTACTAACTAACGTCTGACGACAAGATGGCTGAGTGAACTGTAAACCGGAAGTATATGGACCTGGAAGGTTTGCGGTTAGCTGGATATGTGGTGCATTAATACTGATCTACTATATCCTTGTAAGTTATGTGGTTTATGCCTGCTTCCAGCTATTTTATGAACAGATTTCATGACCAGGTTCGGAGTTAATTTGGAACTGTAAACATAGTCGGGGGAATGGTCAGTGGTCAGGTCTTGTATAGGGGGAGCCTTGGGAGAGAGAGGTTATCCAGCGAATTTGTGAATGTTTTGAACCTGTAACGGCCAAAACGCCGAAACATCGAATGCTAAGGACAGACTACAGCACAACTAACAAACCACACATACCAGATGGTCTAAAATCGCCCGAAGATGCCAAATTCAGCAAAACATTATTTGAAGTTCCAGGCTTTAAATTTAGAAGGTGCTGCTTTTAACTTTTTTTTTCTTGAGGTTTTGAGTCTTGACAGGCGATCTGAAAAGACGTTATTTTTTGACAGCTGATTCGTTGAATTTGGTTTGTGCCACACGGTTGAGGGGTTTTACGGTTTTGTTATGACTAGTGGTCAATGACAATTGACATGGAGCACTGGGTCTGGTACACGACAGATGGCCCTTACTGGCATCAGGACATGCTGGACCCAGTTCCGCTCATATCAAGGGCTACACCTTCTTGAATATTGAACGTGCCCACCTATTGAAAATCCTGATCGCCATTTCTCAAAGATATGTTTTATAATATATTCACATGCTCCCTTGAAGTACGAAAAGAATCTCGTAAAACAAGAATTCACTTTGCTCGGAAAAACCATGGTCTCGTTATGGGTAGTTCTGAATTGATGATGAACGTCTGATTGGCAGAATCGGGCAGTTGAGCAGTGAACTCCTAGCAGACAACCATTCACTTCAAATTTACAAGACTGAAGTGAGTTGTTCGATCGGAAAAGCTGATTGATCGGAACTCAGTACTCACTATTGATTTGTCAGACTACAATTAGCTGAGATCCCGAAGAATCACACGTAATAATATTCGTAAAGTCTTAAACATTCTGATCATTAATTGATGACAGAAAAATAGTTAGCTGAACTGAATAGCCCTAGCGCTCTTGAGACAATATACAACTTTGAAAAGACAGATCCAACAAAGCCCTCAATTATCTCTATCCCCTTCGAAAGAGGTGTAAAAATTCAGGATATCCCGAAACGCTTGACCTCAAAACAAGTTTTCGGAAGTATACCTAGCATTTGGAATTTCCCAAAATGTCAAATTTAGGTTTGCAAGTCCGCATTTTAGAAAAATTGTGGTTCAACGCACGGAGCGGTAAATTTGTGCATCAAACAAATTCAAAATTAGGAAAACTTGCAAAAATGAACTGTAACTGTAGATCTTGCTCAAGTTGATAACACATATGTTTCATTCGTTTCTAGATTTAGTTACAGACATATGGGGGTCCTAATTTCTACTACCACGATTCTGTGAGTTGAAGAGAGAGCAGTTCAAAAACTTAGGGAGCTTTGAATACACCCCGACTTTTGCACGTCAAAAACTTCACCTGGAACCTGATCTGCTCTCACTCCTTTCAAAAATCTCCGAACTTCCAACATCCAGAGTTCCCGCATTCGTTTTTCCGATGAAGGTTGTCACTTGTTTTGACAGGCGTAAAAAAAAGCGGTGATCAACGCCCACTTTTTTGAAACAAAAAACCTTCAACCATGCAAGCAGCAAGCAGCAGCAGCAAACTTTATTCAAAGTTACCGTTAAACGACTTGCGCATATGTGCAATTATATTATGTGATAAACTTAACGGTAAATGATATCCTTTAAAGTCAAAAGTTAACGTCCAAAAATCTCAAGACTCAGACATTCAACTTTAACGTACTGCAAAAGCATTGCGGACCTTGGTCTCTGCAGTATCCAACATATCATGCTTGACCTGGAGACCAGGTTTGCTGTTACACTCTAAAGTAAATTCCCAATTTATCACCTCGTTACATGTTAAAGTTTAAACCATGTCGCAACACCTGGCCAGGATGTATGCTCTTATAAAGTTGTTGAGTAATTTCGGATTCTTTCCGAATTGGCACACTACTCCGCCTCAGCCAATTCAAAAAACGGGAGACATCCGAGGGTCTAAAGGCCGGAAGTGGCTCCTTCTCTTTTTGACAACCGCGAAAACGGTTCATGCGCCTGTTTGGCCATTTTCAGTATTTCTACCTGACACAAAGGATAAGGATGATATTTGCTTGTAAGTGGAGGTAATCAGGATTGATCTGGGGCACTTGATGGCCCATGGTAGGATGTCTTTCGGCGTTGTTGTTGTTGCGGATGGTGTTATGAATGGGGGGGGGGGGGATGGTGGCCAGGGAGCGCGAATTGTCATTAGTGGTGAGGGCCGTAATAACTCATTGACACAGGATTGAAATGCCGATAACCATTGCTGTCAAATCATCGTATCAGATATCTCTGGTTATTGGAATGGACTATTATTTCTTCCAGAGCCCACTGCTTTTTTAACCCTTCAATATAACAAACGTCATCAGCTATGGATTTCTGGAAGGTTTGACTAACACCAGCCACACATTTGATGTGATGTTTGTGGCTGAGAACCCTCTTAAAAACCTCACACTGAAGACTCAGAAGCTGGAACAAACACGGCCACTGTGGAAAATAGGCACATGGTACCACTTGGAAGGTGGTCACATGGTTGTCCTAATGATTTTGTTCGTTGTTGTGCGCATATGAAGATGGCTTTTTATGGCTTTTCATTGTTTGAGATTCACCTTTTGAAAATGAAGGCATCACAATTATAATAATACCGTGGCATCGGTTTACACAGTCCGTGCGAGTATGTTCTTTAGAAGCAAAACAAACCCAAATCGGAATCTGCGATAATACTTAAACACATTCCTTTTACTGCTTTTGACACCGTTACTCAGTTGTTGATACACTAACTCGTTATTAGGATAGTTAGGTCAGGCCATGGTTGAGAGACTCATTGAAACTGAGGCTTCTGAGGTAAACAATAACACCACCACCACCACTACCACCATCACAGTGCACAAGATGTCTGCGCAGAAACCCACGTTCAACAGGTTCATACTGAACAACCACCAGAGGAAGAGCAATGCTGACAAAGAGAGACTCGATACCATTGCGAAGACAGAACCAGGGAAATCAGTGGCATGTCAACGCTGCAGACGGTTAAGGAAAAAATGCTCGAAACATTTCCCATGCTGCTTGACCTGTGCTAAGATGGGAGAGGACTGTGAATATGTGGACAAGGTGCCATACAAAAGAAGGAGAAAAGACAGTCCTGAGTCTATCGAATCATCAACTTCATCGTTTGGCCAACCTCCAAACATCCAATTAAAATCACGAAGTGATGAATCCATTCCTATTGGAGATAACAGCGTAGAGTACACCTACCAAGACCAGAATAGCGCGTCAAGTGTCAGGTCGTTGTCGATACCAAGCGTAAATATCGCTTCTGGTACTTCAAGATCCATTAGACTGCCTTCAATATCATTGAATTCACAATCCGAGGAGGCATTACAGTCACGAAAGATGACAAAGCATCATAGTCAACCAGAACCACTGTCCCCAGCATTACAGCAACCAAAGATTGATATTCAGAATGCTATTTTGTCCACTTTGATTAATTTGGGGAAACAGAACTTTCAGAACACAAATGTCAATCATGAGAACTTCATAATTTCTAAAGCAGCTGCCTTGAGATATTCGAAGAGCTACTTTGAAAATTTTTACCATCTATACCCATTCATTCACAAAGGTCAATTCTATCAGGAATTTCACAATCTGAATCTCTATAATCTGCTAAACCCATCATCTGCCACACCAATAGAACAACTCAGAAAGAATTTTCAAATATACCTTATCCTCAACATCGGTTTCAAAAACCTTCATAACTCCAACAGTCTAACTACACAAGAAATCGAACAACATAGCAGGATCTTCTCAGATGCCACAATCCAGAGGCTCATTCAAACATCAGTCACGTTCAACACCGTCGATGATATCAAGACGTTAACACTTCTGGTGATTGACTCCTTCTTCACCAAGAATTGTCTTTCCACTACAAACATCACCAACTTATTAACCGGTTTGGCATTACGTTACAACCTTCATAGAAAACTAAGCAAGACTAGGGCCGATGAGTTCTCAATGTTTGAAATAGAGATGAGATATAGATTATTCTGGTCCATTTATATCATTGATCGAACAGTCTCTGTCTACTTGAACAAACTGATTGCCATCCCAGATGAATACATCAATTTGCCATACCCTATTTATTGGAGTGAGTTCGATTCTGGAAAGAGTAATCCCCACGGCGATTCAACAGAGGGTTGTTTTAATGATCTGAATTTCCAGTTAGTGTTGGAGTTGAAACAGTTGGAGGGGTCTATCTATAAGGAGATACATAGTGTTCTGGCAATTAATACTAAGACAACAAGGGAAAACGATGCTATTCTGAAGAGATTGAGGAATAGAATTGAGAGTTGGTATTTGAAGACAACAACATCCAGTTCGGGGAAAACTAATTCATTAAGTGGGAATTTTGATAATAATATCAATGGAACAAGTTCTTTGTGGTACACTACCAAATATTATAATTGTCTGACACTACTCTATCGTCATAGTTATTTGAATCCTGTCTTGAGTGATGATCTGCTGGACAAGTTGAGTAAAGCAGTGTTACAGAACTTGTCATATTCTTACAATTCGACAATCAACAAGTCTTCATTTTCAATCAATTGGATGAGTTTCTTCAGAATTTTGATAATCTTCAAGACTTTATTGAAATGTTTTGTTAGCGGAAGTATCCAAGTCTATGAAGCCAAGACAGAAGTAAACCTCTGTATTGAACTGCTGAAAAACTATGTTAATGATAATGAAGATTGGGATTTTGTCTACGAAATCATAGATATATTTCAAAACATTTTGAAGATCAGTTTTGTTGAGAACTTAGATAATGATCAAGTGCAGGAACTGCTGGTAAGATCAGAAGCACAGTTGACTAAGGTCTTGAAAACCAATAGTGTTGGATGTAGACTAGATGACAGAATTGAAGATGAGTATAACCTTGATGACAGAATTGACGAGGAGTATAACTTGAGATGACCTCCCCCAGTTTAATGAATGAAATTAATAAGAATCTACGTGTAGACAAGCCAACTACAACGAAAAATAACAATAGCAAACACACATTAATCATTAAAACACCAAACTAAGCACTCAATTGCTGGACAGCCATGAAGATTAAAGATAATGATACGTAAGGGCTGGCTCTCTCACCGATTCTGGCACATTTCCAGAAAACACCAATTAGACTGTGGAATGGGTTAGTACTAGTGACACGCCTAGATCATAAACAAAGACTCACCCGTGATGGTTTCTATCAAGTAAACTTGGCCAGTTTGTGTGGATGTAAGTACATGAGCATATCAGGAGTAGAATGACCTGTAGAAGGGATGTGAAGTTGAAAAGAGCGGACTATGGGCTAAGTTAGTAAGCCGAAATGCAATAGAGTAATAGAAAACATGTCGTACCATTGTGTTTTATGTCTTTGTTGGTGTTGTCTGAGGCGTCAAAGCGATATGAAAACGAATTCATTATTTACTTATTATTTTTGATTTTCTTTCCCATTTCTGCGGTTCCAGCTAGCGGACATTAAACTGAAAAAACTCCAGATTTCTTTTATAAATAGTAAATAGCATCATTTTGAATCCTTGCATCATTGGTAGAAGGATTTATATGGACTTCTGGCCATCTGTTTCTTACCCTTAAGAAGTTATTTAGAGATTAGTGCTAACATAGTGATAAACTGGTGTGCGCTTACCAACTCATCAAAGTTTCCAAAAACAGCAGTTCCGAGGGAACTTTTGGCCAGAAATCGGAAGCAGATATGGAAATAATGGAACCGAAATGTACTAAAACGACTAAGCTTTATTGTTTATTGTACTGATTTGGGAAGAATTGGTTATTAGTCGAGGAAATAGACGGACTGCAACTGAAGGATTCTCAAGTTTCAATTTCAACCAGCAAAATGAGTGAGATCGACCTCTTTGTGAAAGTATGTGTCATGTCATCGCAATAAACAACAACAAACATCGAATACTAACAATTAACCACCAGACAAAGTCCAAGGAGCTGGCCAGTGAGTTCCATACCGCAGACAAGAAGAAGAACAACACAAAGAGAAAACAAACGATGCGCAAAGTCATCGCAAACGTAACGATGGGAAACCATGATATGTTGAATCTCTTTCCAGATGTGATTAAGGTGTTCACTTATGATGATGTCCAGTTGAAGAGAATGTGTTATCATTATTTTGGAGTCTATGGAGTGGCGAGACCAGATATCGGATCACATGTACTTCCTATTGTCTTGAAGGATTTGAAGTCTGCGGATTTGGCGATGGTTAAGCTAGCATTGAATTGCCTGGTGTCTGTGCCGTTAGAAGAGTTTGCAACCAAGGCAGTGAGACCAATCAAATCATTTCTGAAAGAAAAGGATCCAGCATTAAGAAAGATAGCAATTTATTCAATTGGTAAACTATATGAGAAAAATAGCAAATTTTGTTCAGAAGAAGGTTTGGTTGATGAATTGAAGTTCATGATGGGTGATTCAAATCCATCAATTGCAAGTTCTGCTTTGTCTGTGCTTAACGAATTATGTGAATATGGTGACAAGCTACATCTAGCTCTCAACATTGAACAGGCTTTATTCCTTACTGATTTCCTGTCAAGAAGTGACGAATGGCAACAAATTGCTATCTTAAACAGTTTAATGAATTTTGTCCCACAAAGGCATGAAGATGCCCACATTATTATTGATAAGGTCATACCTTTCTTTCAACACAAGAACACAGCTGTTGTTATAAACGGTTTCAAACTGTTGTTATATTTATTGAATTATGTTGACTATATTGAAGATTACATACCTAGAAAACTGGCAACCTCACTGACTTCATTACTTTCAAAACCATCAGAATTACAGTTCCTGGTTTTAAGAAATGTGATTTTACTGATACTGAGTAAACCAAACTTGATTCCATTTGATGTGTCACTGTTCTTTTGTGATTATAATGATCCAATATATGTGAAGGATACCAAATTAGAGATCATTTACTTGTTAGCTAATGAATCAAACTTGGATTTGGTGTTAAGTGAGTTACAACAATACTCTACTGGTGTTGATATTCAAATGTCAAGAAAGTCAATTAGGGCAATTGGTAACTTGGCCGTCAAGATAGAGATCGCTGCCAAAGATTGTGTTGCTGCATTACAAGATTTGATTTCATTTGGTGTCGATTATGTTATTCAAGAGGCAGTTATTGTCTTCAAAAACATTTTAAGAAGATATGATTCATTCAATTACGTGGTTGACAGTATTCTAGAACACACAGATAAGGTGGAGGATCCAGACTCTAAATCCTCAATGATTTGGATCGTAGGTCATTTTGCTGAAAAAATCACTGATTCACACATTATCCTAGAGGAGTTAACAGCTGACTTCAAAACAGATACACTCGATGTCCAGCTGACAGCTGTCACGGCTGTTGCTAAACTATTCATGAAGTGTCCAGATAAAGGTGAATCGTTAGTCATCCACATACTAAAACAAGCAACTGAACAAATTGATAACCCAGATGTCAGAGACCGTGGATTCTTCTACTGGAGAATATTATCAGTACAGGATCAATTCCCAGACACAGCCAAAGAGATAATAAATGGTGAGATCCCACCAATCTCTAGTGAGAATGAACAACTAGATCCATTGATTTTACAAGAATTAGAGCTAAATATGGGTACTCTAGCATCCATTTACTTGAAACCGGTTGGTGAAGTTTTCCGATTAGCAAGAAGGAGGTTTTTAATTGATAGTCCCGCAAGATCAAACGAATCTTCCAGAGTATCAACAGCAAGGTCTAAAGTTCATGATGATAGTGCATCAAGCGGTATGAGTTCTGATAATGTGAGTCATTCTGATAAATACATTGATGATTTTGATGTTCCTGCAGTGAATACTCCTACGGTTAAGAAACAATCTAGTTTATCATCAGGATTGTCTCGTCGTTTGACAGTTACGAAGTCTTCACTTTCAAGAAAATTGTCGATTAGGGGATCCTTCAATTGATTTAGCTGATATGTGGCCATCGACTATTGACACATTTAGAAATATATATTGTAGGTGCTTATAGATCTGCGAATTCTTCATCACTGTTAGTAGGACCATCTTCTTCTTCATCAATCTTGATGATGTTCTCCTTTGGATTCTCAAGTTCTCTAACTTCGATGATCTGAACATCCGGAGCAAATTTAACAGGCAATCCAGAAGGTTCTATTGTCTCAATTTTGATCTCAGGCAGATTTGGTTCTGGTCCATCAGGAATAGAATCAAGATCAAATTCTTTACCAAGAATAACATACAAAATGATCAACGAAGCAGGTTTTGACAAAACAAGGGAGTTCTCTTTACAGAACGAAGAAGCAATGCATTCAGGACAACCCCATTCACAAGGACACTCCAAGATTCTCTTCAACGCTCCTCCCAAAATGGAACCAACATGCTCAAAGGCCTTCAAACATAACCCAGATCCATACTTACCACCTTTTGAATCATGAAAAATCAATCTAGCTGGTCTTTTTCTGGCTGTTTGCCGCTCTGCCAATTCTTTTTCTGGCGCTTTACACTCAGTGCTGATATCATCAGTACCACTAACAATAAATAATGGCAACATTGCGATGATAGCATGCTGAGCAGCATGAATACCAGCAGCAGCATTCAGTTGTTTATATGTCATCAAATCTAAGGCCCTAGTTGGGATATCGATCCATATACCCTTTGACTGAATCTCCACCGGTGGGTTATGAACTTCAACAGCATCAATGATTCTCTTATTCTTATCAACTTTGAAGAAGCCAAACACAGTAATCGAAGTCAATATTCTCCCATAATAAATAGGAACATCACTTCCATTGACTGATCTAACTAGTTCAATTTCTTTCGGATCAATATCCGTAAAATCTCTCTGACTCGTAATCCAATCAACATCAACTCTTTCAACTTTTGCGTAATGTTCATCTGAGTTGAATTCTCTTACTAAATAAGGATACCCTTGATGGATGAAAATACCACCTTCATACAACGTGAAGCTTGTTCTTGATGCTTCAATCTCTTCAATGATGACATTTCTGTCCTTGGTGATATCAACGACTGCGTATTGTTCTTCTTCAATACCACGAATAGAAACATGTTTTGATGGCCAAGGTAGGTATTTATTTGATGTGTGATACCCATCAGGATCCTGTTCCAGTTTGTGTAACACTTTTACCATGTTTGGGAAATAGAATGAATCACGTTCAGGAATAATTGGAATCTCAAAAGCGGCACATTGTAAATGGCCCTCCAATACCAAAATATTTTCAAAATCAAGAATCAGATCCTGAAAATCATAATTCAATAGTAGTTCTGGATTCTTCATATAATGCTGATCAACTGGAGAATCACTACCAACAACCAAAGTCAATGAGTCCTTATTACGACGACCAGCTCTACCACTCTGTTGATGGAAGTTTGATAATGATAAAGGAAAACCACACATAATAACAGAATCTAAACCACCAATATCAATACCTAATTCCAACGCATTCGTAGAAATGATAGCACTTAAGTTTCCATGAAACATTTCTTGTTCAATTTGACGACGATCTGAAGCAGAATAACCACCTCTGTAACTCATGACTTGAGACACCAGATCTTCTCTATCCATTTCAATAAATATGTTTCTGACCTCCTTCATCAATAACTCACAGACTCTTCTGACATAACAAAATGCGATCGCCCTCACATTACTCAAAACTAATTTGACCAAGATCTTTGCTGTTTCACCAATGAAGTTCTCTCTTCCTGAAGTGAGATCTTTGGGATTGATCAATGGTGGATTCCAAACAACTAAATGTTTCTTCCCTGTTGGTGAACCATCTTTAGAAATATGTGTAATTTGATCAATTCCAAAAATCGAAGACATATGATGAACTGGATCTTTTAAAGTAGCAGAACATGAAATGAACTGTAAGTTATCATTGCCTAAAAAAGAGCACAATCTTCTCAGTCTTCTAATGATCAATGAGACATGAGACCCAAACAATCCCTTATAGTAATGTAATTCATCAATGACAACATATCTCAAATTCAACAAGAAATGCCTCCAACTTTGATGAGAAGGTAATATACTGGCATGTAAAATATCTGGATTTGTGAAAATGACTCTTGAGTTATGCTTGATGTTCTTTCTTTTTGTAAGGTCTGTATCACCATCATAAGTATCAACTAAAGATTTCAAATCCATCGCATTCATAATCTGAAGAAAAGATCTCTTTTGATCCTGAGCCAACGCCTTAGTTGGGAAAATGTACATTGAAGTTTCTGCACTTTGGTTTTCCAAACTATGAAGGACAGGTATTTGATAAATCAATGATTTACCTGATGATGTTGAGGTAGTAATGATGACATTTTCGCCTCTATTGATGGCATTCAAAGATTCTGCTTGATGCGAATAGAAACCTTTGACGTTGATGGCAGACACTAAAGTATCAGATAATGTGAAATCCAAATCTTCACAGACTGCTTCACGACTGGGTAGTTCAAACGAGCCAGCGATTTGATTCTTGTAATTGGTAGGTTTCAAAGATTCTAGCAATTCAGGAATAGGTGGCCTTTCTTCACCTGGTTCAAGCCTCCTATTTCTGATCATTTCTTGAATAGGATCTTCGAATTCCTTAGTTCTTGGAACTTTTGATTCTGCTTTTTCTAATAAAGTCTTCTGAGGATCAAGGCATTCCTTTTCACATTCTCCTAGAAATTCATTGACAGCAACAGTAAATTTCTTATCTCTCTTCGCTATCAATTTCTTTATGGATTCGGGTGTGTATTGAGGTACTTTCATCTCCGTATAAAACGTACTCTTCGTCTTTGATTTAGCTAAATTCCCATCAATAAACTCAAATATCAATACCTGCTTATTCTCAGCCCTAATATCCTTCAACTCAAACATATCAATATCCTTCTGAACATGACCCTTCTGCCACACAAACTCTTTCTTTTCTGAAATTAACTGATTTTCATCAATATATTTGAACAATATATCATCAGGCATCAAAACCACCAACTTAGCAGCATCTAACTCCGTGAGTTCCCTCCCGATTGTCTTCTCCACTGGCTGCTTTAGTGTGTCAAACCTGGGAGCGACGTGTTTTCTAGCTGATAGAAAAGTGAAGTACGAGTTCAATCTGAAATGAATCTTTTTGAGTTCATTTAACCATAGTGGCCAATTATCTTGTGATTCTGATGCTGTCTTCAGATCCTTTTTGGATGGTATTTGTCTCTGTCTTTTCCGGACTGGTTCGGATGGATTAGAAGCGGTGCTCATAGCATATTATCCAATGTCAGATTCCAGCAGAATATACAGATATCGGTTAAGACAAGAAGAGACATAAATCATTTCATTTCATTGTTAAAGTGATGTAAAATAATTATGTCAAGTCGGATTAGAAAATGTATCATGTGATTGGCCTCGTAAATATAGCCTCGAGCCGTCGCTGTTCTCAGCAGTTGTTCCGTGCTGTACCGTAGCTTATAGTGTGGTACAGTGGCGTACAGTTCAAGGGTTCGAATTGGGAGTCGCATTACCTTTAAACAAGCTCTCCACAATTTCGAAGTTTTATAATCGACGTCTCATTGAAATCAAATAACTAATGAACTCTACTCGATGGTTTTCTATTCAATGTAGGAATCGCCGCACTAATATTCGTCATTCTCTCCCCTGATTTCCAACCATCAAAATCAATCAATGCTTGCATACAACCCCATTCAGTAATCTTGTTCAACAACCAATCCAAATTAACCGGTTTAGTTAGATAATCATTACAACCAGCAGTCAATGCTTCTTGTTTATCCTGTTTCAAATTAGAAGCAGTCAAAGCAACAATAATAATAGGTGATCTAAAAACCTTCAAATCCAATTCATCCTCTTTAGCACGAATAGGCAAATTTTGTAAATCTTCTTTAGCGAAAACACCAATATGATTAATCTTTTCTAATCTCCTTATCTCACGAGATGCATCAAGTCCTGACATAACAGGAAGTTGAATATCCATTAATACTAAATGAAATCCACCCCGTCTCCACTTTTCAATTGCCTCTTTTCCGTTTTTGGCAGTATCGTAATGAATCCCATGACGACGTAAATGTGCCGATAAGATACGTAAATTGACCAAATTATCTTCCACAATAAGGATATTAACCGAGGGAAGAACTATTGCCATTGTGCTGGAACCGTCTGCCATTCGTGAAGTTCTATGTATTTGGGAGGAGTTTATTGGTTTTGGTGCTTTTTGAGTAGGGATTGGTGATGCTGAAGAAGATCCGTTATCATTGACATTTGTTGGTTGTTGTTGTCGGTTTTGTTGTTGTGGTTTAGGTGAAGAGGATGGTTGTGAGGGTGAAGATGATATCGTTTGGTTGGCACGGACATCATAACTTGAATTAGTTGAGTTGGAATTTATACTATGGAAAGATCCCGAGTTGACAGGAATGATAGGTTCAATTGTTGTTTCATCTGAATTGGAATTTCTTTTTTTCTTTAACAATCGATCATTCTGTGATGAGGACGGTAATAATAGCACAGCAGAAGAATGATGATCTGCTGAATTAGAGTGAGCTTTTCTGTATGAGGAAGGAGTTTGTGAGCGGTATGAGTGTTGATTACTCATTCTTCTATGATCGGTATATGATTGATTATAGTCGTCTTCTCTGGCTTCTAAGATGGTTTCTGTAGATAAACTCTTTCTGTAAACAGAAGGATTGACTTGTTGCGGATACCCAGAATATCCAGAATTTGAATTAGGTATTGGTGATATTTGTTGATATTGTGCCTGTTGATAAATATGACTTGGTAATTCAACGACCAACGAATTATCAATAGTCATACCTTGTGGAAAGTAAATATCTAGCAATTGCCATACGGATCTGTCCGGTTCTGGATATATGGCAGTCACTGTCTTCGGAGAGTTGATTCTTATTGATAAATTATTAAAATCCTTTAGATGAATTGTTGATGAACTAGGTTTCATATTTGTTGTGGCATCCAGACTGAACTGCTTAGCAACTATAGGAATTGGTGATATCGGAGAACTCATGTGTGGTGAATTCCCACTATTGATTGAATTCACTGAATTATTGCTATTATTGTTCACATTGTTATTGTTCGCATTATTAGTTGTTGTTGTTGTTGTAAAGAAGGATTTTCTATTAGGTGTGCTTGGTGATGGAGCCAGTATACTTGGTTCTAATCTTATTATGACATCTGAAGGATCACAGACCTTAGCTAGCGTCGTTGGGAATCTTTCAATGATCATTGTTTTCAAGTCATCAACAATGTGGGATTCTCTAACGTATAAAGAAGTAGGGGTTCCATCTGGTTTCTTGATCCACACTCTTCTTGTTGGAGTGGAAACGCCCGACTGCTGAGACATCTGAGTGCTGATGGAGAGAATCTGTGGAGAATACGATGAATAGTTTGGGTGTTGTTTGGTTGGTGATGAATATTTCACTGATTGCATGTTGTTAATGAGGATGGTTTCTCTTTTACTTGTTATATCGGTGAAATCTTCCTAACGAGTGGTGATTTCAGCTGTGGAAAACCGTGACTTAAACTGCAACCCTAATCAAATGACAATACTAAAAGAATCTTACACAAATCTGCACAATTTGACGCCTTCTGTCGATGCAAAGTAACAGTTTTTCCCAGCAAAAGATGGTTCGTTTCATTAAAAATCTGTAAGCTTTAGTGATTATGTAAAAAAAATTCTTAACTATAGGAAAAATCTCATCGACCAACCAGCAACATCATCAATTGACAGAACTTATCAACACTCAATTCTACACCTATTGAACCCATTGAAATGAGCGTCAAACGAGCCATCACAAAGATCCAGAAACTTTACCCCATCTCCTACTCCGAAACGGCGTGGGACAACACCGGCCTTCTCCTAGACTCAACCAGCACCAGCACCACAAACACGACATCACCATTGAAAGTCCTATTAACCATCGACTTAACACAACGAGTGGTCCAAGAGGCATTATCGAAAAACATCGAGCTCATCATCGCATATCATCCATTCCTATTTCGTAAATTCAACAAGATTGAACCATCGGTTTCACCACAACATGATTCATTAATTAAGTTAATCAAATCTGGCGTTTCTGTTTATTCACCACATACCTCTGTTGATTCAGTGAGATATGGTGTCAATGACTGGTTGATTGAAGGTGTTACTGATGATGCGAATGTCAAGGATGTGAGTATCATATCTCCAAACAAGACAAATGAAGAAGTTGGATGTGGAAGAGTTGTTAGTTTGAAAGAAAGTATTAAGTTGAGTGATGTGATTAAAAATGTTAAGCACCATCTTGGAGTTAGAGATTTATTGATTGCTTCAAGAGAGAAGGATTATGAAGGTATAAATGTTGAGAAAGTTGCTATTTGTGCTGGGTCTGGATCTGGAGTTTTCAGTTCTATTAAAGATGATGATGTTGATTTATACCTAACTGGTGAATTGTCCCACCATGAAGGATTGAGTTTGAAAGAATTAGGAAAAGTGATTATTTTGGCAAATCATAGTAATACAGAGCGTGGATATTTGAAAAGAATGAAGGAATTGTTGATTAAGGAATTTGATGATTTTGAATCAGAGATTATTATTAGTAAAGAGGATGAAGATACCTACGATTTTGTTTGAATTTTGATGATGTTCTTTGATTGATATCATTTTACGGTAGTTTCTAGTTCCGCTACATCTCTATCAGATCAGCGATTCGATTTTAGTATTTCTATGTTTCAGATAAATGATGTCTTGTGTCTTGTGACCAGTCACCAGCTTACCTAAGAGAGGCCAGGGTCATATCGGAGGACATAATATCCAAATTCAGATTCAGATGTCAGTTTGATAACTTATATTTCTCGCAGTGGTGATCTCTCCCTCCACAATCGTGATCATCTTCATTACATCAATGCTAATCAAAGATTATTCCTTCTGTTGCTAAAAAATAAGGACAAAACTTTTTGGTATCACAGATAGTGAGATGCATGTAATTACCAAAGCCTAATCAGTCAGTACTTTCTTTTCGCAACCAGGGGGTGACTGTAAGTTGACAGTTGTTACCGATTAGTAGGTTAGTAGTAGTACCCAGGGTCCTGTGTTATTCTTCCAGGAGTCACGAGACTCACACGATTATCAGCAACTATTCCCTGTACAGCTGCCAAAAAACCCCATATATAATTAATTAATTAATTAATCATTGCACGATCCATCAAGGCACTCCCCGACATGTCACTCTATCTCGAACGTCCACTCACTACAGCTGACCTGATATCTGCCGTCCCATAGTAAGGGCAAGTCCTATCCATCAGATTCCATCTCCCACAAATCAGGCATTTAACCGAGCCCTGTACTGCTTCCTGCCCAGCCACCGGCCATCTACCGTGAAGCCCAAACACGAGTTCCAACTTCCAACTTCCCGCTGAGCAATACTAAAGCACCCAAGACAAATGATAACACAAAACCAGCTATCCAGTGCCCAATGTACGCACTAGTATTGTTCCGCGTCTCGATTACGTAACCGGTCCAGAGGTTCAGAATCTTGACCAATCAGAAGGAGCGATCTCGAGACCTGGGGTCCAGCAGAATTCCAAGAGTGCACCGAGAAGAGGCCGAGGATTAGCACTAGGCAGAAGGGCATTGCCGGGGGTGTATCTCTAGGCTGGACAGCCTCGATTCCGCCAATTTTGCAGCCAAATTAGGTGTCATTTCTAGGTTGTGGACTTGACCGAAAGTACGATAAGGGAAAAAGTACAGTGAAAATTCAATTATTTTGTGAACGAGCACAGCAAATGTAAGACAGATTCAGATCGCTTGCCGTTCGTTATCTTATCAAAATGAAGGAGATCATAACGAATAGAATACGCTGGATCAAAGTGACACTAAATTGACAAGACAATCAGTGTTTGTACGGAGATAGCTGATCTGCTGCTGCTACACAATCAAGAGTGTATAAAAAAGTGCTGATTCCCCAATTACTGGATCCCAATAGCACATCAACATCGACATCAACATCAACAGCAAAAACACTTCGCAAGATGCCAGTGTTAGACATCAAACCAACCCTCACTAAGCTGAAGGTCAAACTAACCACCAGACATGGTTGGCTTGGTGATTATGATTACAAGTTTCTATTCACCCCACACTTACCATTCATGAAGCGCTCAGATAACTTTATTCAACCATTCTTTGGATTGGATTCAGAAATGCCTATTTTCTTAGGTATGTTATTAGGATTGCAACATGCATTGGCTATGCTTGCTGGTATCATTACCCCACCAATCCTCATTTCCGGTATAACAAACCTAGATGTCACTGGTCAACAATACCTTGTCTCTGCCTCATTAATCGTCTGTGGGATCCTTACCACCATCCAAATCACAAGATTTCATATCTTCAAAACGAAATACTTTCTTGGAACAGGACTGCTATCTGTTGTGGGGACGAGTTTTGCCACCATTACAATTGTTGAAAAGGCAATTCCTCTGATGTATGCCAATGGAACATGTCCAACAGCAGCAGATGGGACACAATTACCTTGTCCTGATGGGTATGGTGCCATATTAGGTACAGGTGCCTGTTGTGCCTTATTTGAAATGTTAATGTCTTTTATTCCTCCAAAGGCTTTAAAGAAGATATTCCCACCTATTGTTACTGGTCCTGTTGTTGTGTTAATTGGTGTTAAATTAATCGCATCAGGTTTTTCGGATTGGTTAGGTGGTTCAGCATGTACGTCAACAGCATTATGTCCTGCTTTTGTCTCCAGTGATTCAGTGAGGAGAGCACCATGGGGTTCTGCCGAGTTTATTGGTTTGGGTTTCAGTGTCTATGTGACAATTATCCTTTGTGAGAAGTTTGGATCACCTATTATGAAATCATGTGCTGTTATCGTTGGGTTATTAATTGGTTGTATCATTGCTGCTGCTTGTAATTATTTTGATGGTGCTTCTATCTCAAAGGCACCAGCTGTCAATTTCATGTGGGTTAAGACCTTTAAGTTATCGGTGTATGGACCTGCCGTGTTGCCCATGTTGGCGACTTATGTGGTGTTAATGATGGAAGCTATTGGTGATATTACTGCCACTTGTGATGTTTCTAGATTAGAGGTTGATGGTGAATTATATGATTCTAGAGTCCAGGGTGGTGTTTTAGCTGATGGGTTTAATGGTATTTTGGCTTGTTTAATGACAGTGACTCCAGTTTCTACATTTGCTCAAAATAATGGTGTTATTTCAATCACCAAATGTGCTAATAGAACAGCTGGTTATTGGTGTTGTTTCTTCTTGATCATTATGGGTATTTTCTCAAAATTCGCAGCTGCTATTGTTTCTATTCCAAAGCCTGTTTTAGGTGGTATGACTACCTTCTTATTCACAAGTGTTACTGTTTCTGGTATTGCTATCATTGCTCGTGCTAAATTAGATAGACGTGATAGATTTGTTCTAACAACTTCATTATTATTTGGTTTTGGTGCAACTTTAGTTCCTGGTTGGTTTACCGAAGTGTTTGCTAACGTTAATGCCAATGCTTCATTACGTGGGTTCTTAGATGCCATCACATTGGTTTTAGAATCAGGTTTCGCTATTTGTGGTATTGTTGGTTTAATCATGAATTTGATCATTACGGATGAACACGAAGAGTTGAAAGATGAAGGAATCACTTATATTGAGGGGGATGACCGAGATGGAAGCGTCCGAGGAGAGAGTTTTGAGATGGGTGCGTCTAGTTCTGGAGATATCAAACAGACGGACTCGGATATTAAGGTTGTTAAGCCAGAAACTGTCTGAGTAGTTTATTTTTTTTGTTATTCATACTTCATTCTTTTCTTAGTTTATACAACTTTTTCTCATTGTTGGTTTTTTTGATGTTGATGGTATCTTACGTGTGTTGAATGCATGTTTGTGATCTTTATACTGTCAGTTATCCCGTTTTAGAAATAATATGCTATACTTTTAATGTTTGTTTTTCTGTATGTAGCATGTCTTGATCACCCAGTTTCCCTCTTTTTCTTGTACGATTGTCAGCACCACTACTAACACTTGTTGTAAAGGTCGATCCGGTGTTTTTCCACCTGGCGAAAGAAGGCTCTGATGGATTCGACTCTTCTTCGTTGTTTCTGTACTACAAAACGCTGTGTTCTGTGTGTTTGTATATAAACTTCTTCTGAATACTGCGCCTGTGATACTTGATTCTTAGTTTTAGCTACCACTTAGCGGGTTCTTCATTCCCGTACTCCCACTATCCCACACAATATCACCAAACTATACACTTCATAAATCATCATCATCATAATTAAATCTTCCCCTGCTTCCATACACCTTCACACTACCTTCCTCCTCCTCAACGACATCATCAACCCTTCTACTAAACAAGAACCCACATGCGCCTTCGAACTCCCACTCATCAACGCATCTCGATAGACATCTTGCGGGGTTTCTATCCTCTGCAACAAAGCTCCACCTCACAGGGATACTATCCCAAAAGGCTCTTCCATCATTATCGAACTTATAACCCATCGTTGTCATTGACATAACATGCCTTTCACGGTTCTTAATAACATCTAAGCCAATGAAATTAGATCCACTGATTTGATAATATGCAGATGGATTAACTTTTAATTTAAAGAGGGATCCACCTATTGTCATTACTGATTCTATAGTTCTTACAAATCCAACATATTGAGTCTCTGAATCTGGAAATTGTGATCCTTCTAATTGGAATGAGGATGCATAATCAACGATGTTGTTGTTGATGGAGACGATGTTACCTGTGAGGGAATATGGTGCACCGAATCTATTATTGATTTGAATAGAATCTGTCACTGCATTGATTGTGATTTCTGTTTGTTTGTTTCTGAATGGTGTTAAATCTACTAAGTAATCAGAAACAGGAATATCAAACTCTTTGGAATCTGAGAATGTTAAACCTTCTGATTTCGTCTTTAATGCATAATAGAGACATCTGTTTGCAGCTTGCAAATGATGGATTCTTGGAGTGGAATGAACATGTTTGAATAATAAATTCACAGTATATGATAAATCTGGTCTTGCTAATGAAACATAATAACGTAATGAACCAACAATATTTTTATATAATTTCTTCTGTTCTTCATCTAATGCATATGTGGAATTATCATCAGTATTGAAATCCCCTAATAATGGAGTTGGAATAGATTCAGGTGGAACATTAACTTTATGTTTCTCTTGATATCTCTTCAATAATGATTCAACACTAACATGCAACGCACCATCTTGTAATTTCTTAATATCGGCACCAAGGAAATTCTCTGGAAATCCGATAACTTCCGTCTTGAATCTCTTTCCCAAGACATCAACAGTCTTCTTAATTCCTTCTTTATCCCTCCCAGAAATCAAAACATCATCAACACTCAACAACACTCTAACTCCCCACTCCTCATGGAACAAAACATATCCTTCTTGAAGAGGTTCCACAAAACCTCCCAACTTCACCAACACACCCTTCAATGTCTCAAACATAGCAACAGGAACTCTGTCCAGTCCAGTTCCACTTGGTTTTCTAACAAACCAACACTCATCCTTTCCATGATGTGGTGCCCTGAACAACAACGCATCTTCAGCAAACTTATCGTCTTCAGTGATTGTTTTGAGCCCACCTGAGATATCAACCTTAACTATCTCATCATGTTGTAATGCAGCCAATGATAAAAAGATTTTGAAATCAATGAAGATATAACTTTGATTCTTCGAGTTCCAAAAATCCTCATATGGAGACTCACCAGCAGAAATCTCTGCGAATGGAACAATGATACCATTAAGACCAGCACGGTCTGAATATTTCCAAGAACCATTAATTTTCAACATTCCTTTAGGAGCTTCGTCCTCCTTAATCAATAGGCATTTATTTAGTTTGCCGAATTCTAAAATTGCATGTTTTTTGGCTTCTTTCCAAAATGGCGATGGAGATGGTGGTCTTGTGTTTGTGGTTGGTGGGTTAAATGCGAAGGGTTGTGCGGTTTCGGGCTTTTTGAGGAGGGATTTTGTTAGGGAGTTAATTAATTGCAGACGAACTGGGTCTTGTCTGTGTGGTTTGGTAACATTTGGTACTTTATTGGTTTGAGTGAATTGTTCATCCTCTTGAGTTTGAGTTTCTGGGGTTTGGGATTGTTTTGAATCTCCAGAGCTTGAATTAGATTCTTGACTTTCTGCTTCATTGGATTCATTATACTCATTAAACTCATTAAACTCATTAGACTCACTAGATGGATTAGAATCTTCCAAGCCAGGTCCACTTTCTTCACTCTCTGATTTATAATCTTCACCTTCCTTATTATATTTTTTCAATTCATGAATCCCCTCCAAGATAAAAATAGCTTCATTAAACTTCTCCAATTCAGACATCTTTCTGTTCTCACCAGTAACATAAGAACTCAAGACATCAAATCCAGCGTAATCAGTAATAAACAGTGGTTCCAATTCCTCGATATCAGGAATATGATAAATACAACTCTGTATCAATCTTTTAACTTTCTTCAACGTAGTCTGAACACCTCTCTCCACACCATCATTCAACATCTCCAACTCACTTATGGTCTCTCTAATCAACTTAATCTGACCATCGACATCAAGATATCCGTACTGCTTATGCAACTCCCTTAATAAAAAAACACCTTTTTTCTCTCCTCCCCTTCCTGACTTTGCCAAATCCTTCAGCGCGTCGACTTTGAAAAACTTAATCAATGAATCATGAACAAAACCATTAAATTCAGCACTAATATTAACTTTTTTCCCTTTTCTTTCATCAATCGCATTGAAATTACTCCACAGCATCAATTGGACATCATCATTAGCAATACTGCCAAGCTTCCCACCAAACGCATTCCAGAACCAATGATGGAAATAAATCACGTCCTTGAGGTTCTCATGCCGTTTGTTTTGTTTGGTTAAAGTGGAGTTTAAGCTGACGATATCGTTCTTGGATAACCTGGGGATGTACTCGACTTTGAGGGTGTATGGTTCTGACGAGGAGGTTATTAGTCCCTCTGAAATTGCCTGGTGGTGCAATTGAATAATCTTTTGAAGCGAGACCATCGATTTCGACCTTTGTTGATTTGGGATATGAAACAGATCTACTGATGGAAAATCATAGAAATTTATAGGAAGGCCTGATGTGGCCCGAACCAGTAGAGATCTAAGAGATCTGTCATTTGTGATAAATCCGGAAGACCGTGATGTGTCACTAACCAGTTTCATAATAAAACATCTTGTTACATTTATATACTTCATCGTGCACTCATTTACATCTGGTTGATGAAGCTATGTTTCGTGTCTTACCGCTATATGAGATTCATGCCCACATCCTGATTTACCATATAAGGAGACAGAATTCCTCTCTAGCTCTTCAGTCTATATACTTAAATCTACACACATTTGAAGTAAACCAAGCTAAACGTCTGCTTTCACACATTAAGATATACAATTTCGGAGATATCTTTCAACATTATTCGCGACATCCTTCTACTTTGCACCTAAAAGATTCTTCAGTTTTGCCTCTTTGATACTGTTTGAAGAATGATGAAGCTCTTTATTGAGCGATCCAGATCCCATTCAAGTTTAATTTCATTCCCTGTTAGTCATTTGGGCCGTATCCAAAGTTAAACTAGTTTCTTGGTATTCCACCAAGACATTAGGGAAAGGATCTAGGTAGATGTATTCACTATATATGTTTGTTGATGAATGCCAAATTGGTAGAGAGGTTCTTGACTAATACAAATAATTCCAATAAAAATGCACCTTCTTTCTGTCATCACAATATCGATCAATCCCCAGAATGTGCCCCTACCGCACCACCGATAGGCGCACTGGCTAATTATCGGGTAAATCGATTTGACTTTCGCTGACATAGCAAAAGCCCAAAACTCCACAAAAGAAGGGCACTTTTTACCATCTCATAACAATATAGACGTCCTTGTGCTATACAGATTAAACTGTGTTAGCCGTGATGAGCAAGACAGAGGACATCGAACTCCAGGAAAACCTGCTCTCCTCCTACGACGAGTCCACACAATCCATCCCGCAAACTCCAGAATCAAGCTCATCGCACTCCAATGAATCAGCACCACCTCAAGATTCCCACGAGGTGACATACCTCGGTCACACAATAACCGTTTTTCCCAAACAGTGGCGTCACTCCATCACAATTAAGTCCCAAATTGTGCTTTGTTTCTACATGTTTATAATTATAGGGATGGCTGATCAAACTGTAGGGACCCTGATGCCCACATTAATAAAACACTACTCCACGAGCCAGACTGTGATCACGATATTATTCATATTACAATTCCTTGGATATTCAACAAGTGCGTTATCTAATTCGAAGTTCCATACGTTGATTGGTCGTCGTGGTGTTATTAATGGAGGTATTTCATTTTTGGCCTTATCATTCTTGGTTAATTCGACAGCTCCTAAACTATGGCTCTACATTCTTGTTCATTTCTCATATGGGTTAGGTGTGGGATTGATGGATAGTTGTATGAATGTGTTATTGAGCTCATTGGATGATCATAATGAATTGATGGGGTTACTTCATGGATTTTATGGATTGGGTAGTATGATTGGTCCACCTGTGGTTTCCCATATTTTAGAATGGAGTGGTGGGAAGGATGATGGTGGTAGTGATGGATTCGGATGGCATTATTTGACATTGGGTGTGTTGACTTTGATTGGGTTGGGTTGGAGTTGTTGGTTGTTTAGATTCGAAACTAAAGTGAAGTATAAGTATGAAATGAGTCTACCTGATAAGGATGATGAAGATAGGGAAGGTGATGATGTTGGTGAATTTCATGATGTTGGATTTTGGGAACTGATGAAGAATAAGATGATTCTCTCTTTCTCATTTTACCTTTTTCTTTACATTGGTGCAGAAATCTCTATTGGTTCGTGGTTATTATCATACTTGCTTCATATCAAAAATTTGAAACAAATAGAAGCATCATATATTGTCTCATGGTTCTGGGTTGGTTTAACAATTGGCAGAATGCTATTAGGTTTTGTCACAAAGAAGTTCAAGAACGAATATCGTGCCAACTTATACTATTCATTCCTATCATTAGGCTTCTTCCTGATTTACACAATCTTCACCACGTTAATCACCGATGATTTCCATACTGCGAATTGGGTACTCAAGGGAATAAACATCGTATTGGTTGTCACATCAGGTATTTTCGTCGGTCCGTTATTCCCAACTGCAAACGTCTGTTTGATGAAGATCCTTCCTACAAAACTCCATGTCAGTGCAGTCGGTATCATTACAAGTGTAGGTGGTACTGGATCGGCTGTCTTGCCATTCAGTGTTGGTGCATTGGTTGAATTGACAAATTTCAAGTTCTTTCCTTATTATGTGATCGTGATCATATCAGGATATTGTTTCTTATGGTTAAGTATCCCAAAACTTGCGAAGAGTTCAGTGAAATATGACTTCTAATTCCCTAAAAGTCTAGAACAATAGATAAATTGCTACAGAATTAATTCATTGTAAGAACACATATCCATATCCGATATATTCCTCTCTCTACTTTTGTACTGTTAATCAACAGTCACACATTAAAGTTCGCCTTCTGGACAGCCCATTCCTCATTCGTGAAATTCTTCTGCGTAAATGCATGGATCCCAGCAATCTCTTCTTTCAACAAGGTATTAATCAATCTTGATCTCGCTAATTTGTTCTTTCCCTGAAACTCATCGCTGACTATTATGACTGCGAATGCCTGGCCACAACCACCGGACATGTCTTCGACGTAGACGTGCTGGCACGGAAGACGGGAGAATATGATCTGCTGGAAGGTGTCTGTGGTGAGCGACATGTTGCGGGGTGCGGTATATGAACTGCGTGGTTGATCGTTTCGATAAATGTGTGCAAAGTATGTCAAATTGAAGTTGATGTTGAAAACTTTGTGGTAGGGGCACTAATTATCAATTGAACTACAAATTCAAAGTGCTCTTGAACTAAATAAACGACATGTATTAATCACTACCAGAAATTCCACAGTCATATCACGTATGAAAAGTAATAACTCTCTCTCTCTTCTGAACATCAGAAATAAACAAAAATAAGTATATACCATAAAAGAAAGTGTATCAAAAAAGAATCTAAATAGCAAATCCAAAAAAGACAACCAAATCTATCCAAACTAAAAAATCACAAATCATAATCATCATTAACATTACTCTATTATTATTAATTAACACAATTATCATCAAAACAACATAAAACTATAAACACCCACACACAAAACGGTCTCTGATTGACCTATTATGGATCAAACTTCAACCAATCCAATCCATCGCCCATCAACGAATCTTCCATAATTAAATCATTATCCACTGCATTATGATTAGTAACATCATTGGCACTCATCACAAACTCATTAAACGAATCACCACCATTGACCAAATTATTAGGATCGATGAAACTTCCACTCAATTGTTGTGTTTGTTGTAATGTTGATTGTGATCCACCTGAGGCATTAACGTATTCCTTTGGCGAATATGATGAGCTTGCCGATGATAAATCAAATGATCCATGTGGTAGTGAGCCGATTTGACTTCCTAATGATCCAGGAACACCAGCACCAAATTTATTCTTTTGTTGGTTGTAATGTTGTTGAAAGTTCTGTGGGACACGTTTTTGATTGAAGGACGCAGCTAGGTTTATTGAACTTTGATTTAATGGTAATGAACCTGCAAGGATAGCTGCATTGTTTGTTGGGATTGAGCTTGATGATGGGATGGAATTTGCAAGAGATGGTGAGACTGGAGATGGCATGGTTATTGGACTTGGAGTATTAGCAGTGGAGTTCTGTAAGCCATATTGGAAGTTTTGTGGGGATAGGCCCAAATTATCATAGGGAGAGTTGGAGTTGGAGTTTGAGCGAGAGGTTGGTTTTTTGGCAATCTTTCGTATTGTTTGTGTGGTTGTTGCTGTTGTTGGGACAGAACTTGATGGTTTTGGTAATATAAGAACGTTTCTTTGACGACTGTTTGGGTTTGATGAGTTGCTGCCAGATATATCATTTGGTGATAATGGTGAGTTGGAATTGGAAATAGGTGTATACATAGTGATACCACCTTTATCTAAACCTGCCATAAGTTTGGACTTCTCAGAGTTTGCATTAGTTGAGACTGATGATCTTCTTGAGTTTCTCTTCTTGATGACATCTGTTTTCAATGATAATGGTCTCATTGTCCCATGTAGTTTTTGAAATAAACCACAGGCGTTACATAGTGTATTACCAGATGGGTCTCTTCTCCATAATGGAGTCTTTTGAGTATGACAATTGAAACAAACGGTGTTTGAGTTGATGGAGTTAGCAGGAAGTTTCTTCTTGGAAAATGATTGTACAGATGATGACAATAACGAATTAGATGAGCTAGTTCTAGAAATAGACAATGGTCTTGATTTAGTGATTGGTCTGGCCTGTGCCACATTTTGGAATGAAAATTGAGTGTTTGGTAAGGAATGTGAGATTTGTTGATTAAATGCTTGTTGTTGAAGTTGTTGGGGAGCAATGCTTTGTCGTTGAGGTTGTTGTTGTTGATGTATTTGGCTTGGGGCTATTTTTTGTTTGAAATCATCAAATTTGATCACTTTCTCATTTAAGTTCAGTTCAATATTATTATTTGAGCCATCAATATTGAAACCCCAAATCATATCGGTCCCACCATTTCCTGCATTATGGGAGATTTGATCCATACCGATGGTGGTATCATGATGAGTTCTAACATTATTGGATTTCAGGCCTTTCGTTAAATTTGATGGGGTAACACTATTATTATGATGATGATTATGTTTCTTCTCAGCAGGTAATAATTCAACATTAATAGTCTCGGATTTAACTGAAAGCTCAACAGAACTAGTAGATTCAACACTGTCTTTATTATTGAACTCTATCGAACTTGGACTAACCTCAGTAGCGGGAGATTCAACAACCATATTATCAGATTCGGAATTGATTTTCTTCATGCTGATGGATTCTCTATTATCTTGATCAACGTTGAAACCCTTCTGGACATTCTTTGAACTTTCTCTCCAATTACGATTTTCAATTCTTGGTTGTAACACCAACAATTTGTTCGCAGCTGAATATATGTCCCAAATTGAAGGATTTGATGGATCGTTGACTTGAAGAGTGTTTCGGTTGGTATCGGACAGCTCCTGGGCAAAGTTGTGGCCAGCCATGTATCGTTGAGTTGTCTATGCGATGATAAAACTTCAGTGAATGTTTGTATATGTCTTGATGATCAGATTCAGAGGTGTTCTGGAGGGAACCTGGGGACAGTTGGGTATAATAAACGTTCAGGGTTTAAGGAGCCCTCTTTTTGACGGCGGGGTAAGGAGTGGCTGCAGAGACTGTAATCTGCAACTGGTGTGGTGTCTGACGTTTTAAGCACACAGGAAATCGGGCGTCGTGCGAGGGATCTGTTCGTGGGAGGATAGATGGTGAATTTCCTTTTGAGTGGTCTTTTCTCAGTTCCAATTTTTTAATTCATGTTTTCGTATTTTCTTCATTAAAAAAAGAAAAAAAAAACAGTCAATTGCTAGTTACGGAGAATTACCAAATATGGCTTAATTTGCGCCAATTCTCGAAAATCTGGGAGCCGAGTTACCGGATCGGGCCAAGTCCTACGAATTTTCGCTGCGATGAATCATCTCACAGGCGATGCCAAAAAACTCGCGCAAATTCGCGGCCCTCGTTTTCGGAGAAGCAGAAATGACACAATTGGTTGTCTGGGTTTTTAAAGGGCCCCTACTATGAATTTTGAAATCATAATATCTAGGTAATTCTCGCAATAATAAGACCAGTCAACAGCTTATATAAATAGAAAGAGTACCGAACAAAAAGATCCAATTTAACAAAAGTAACATCGTAATTAAAAAAAAGACTAAGTAAAAGGTTATAAAGTTCCAAGGAATAAAGAATAAAAAAGAGTTCATAAATTTCATAAAAGAAACCAAAACCACAATACTCCAAACTTGATGGTAAAACACATAACCATGACATGAAACTCCAAAATTATGTAAAGAGAAAATGACATAAAAAAGAACGTAAAAACAACCGACTATAAACAATCTTAACCTCTTCTTGGTTGATTCAGAGCAGAAATTCACTAATTAGAATATGAGTTCATTAACTTCTTGTTTGGTTTTAATAATTCAAAACTACACAACAATCTATTATCAACACTCATAACAGCACCCCAATTGTTAAATTCACCACAATAATTAGGAGCTGAAAAAACAGTAACTAACTTCTTCTTCGCAAAGAATTCATAACCATCTTCAACAACCATATGACCTCTGATAATCAAATCAAAGTTGAATTTCTTATTGAAGTTTTCGACAATCTTCTTACCAAAACAATAAGAAACACCGCGATCACTTTCTGACCAATCCGTCAAGGAACTATCTGGATCAGACCAAAGCAAATCTGCTAATAACCCACTTTCTGGAATATCTGTAGGTCTATGAATATCTTCAATTTGTTTCAAGTTATGTAAATTTGGTGATAACCCACCATGAACACAGAAGATTTTTTCATTGATAATACCAGCAATTGGTAAAGTATTGAAAACATCAATGAACAATTTCCAACATTTGACATTTAATCTTCTTTTACATTCATCATAAAAACCGTAAATTTTAGAAATGTTAGAACTTTCATGATTACCCCTTAGCATGAAAACATTTTCAGGATATTTGATCTTGTAACAGAACAATAACAAAATTGTTTCTAATGACTGTTTACCACGATCAACATAATCACCAAGGAATAAATAACTTGAATGTGGAGGGAAACCAGACAATTTCAAGATCCTTAATAAATCATTGAATTGACCATGAATATCACCAACAACTTTAACAGGTGCTTGTAATTTCAATAGACTTGGTTGATTTAAAAAGATACTTCTTACTATTTGACAAATGGTTGCAATTTCATTTGGAGAAATAATAAATTCTGCAGATGGTGATAAATAAGAATTAGTTGGTGAGCTTTTTCCATGTAAGATAGGAGATGATGAATTTAATGATAACAATCTATCAATAATAGAATCAATATCAATTGAGTTCTTCTTCTGTCTAATGGATTTTTTCTTAATTTCTTCTTCAACAATAGGTGGTAAATTATTGTTCTTTGGTGGTGTAATACTTAACGATGAATTGGATGAGGAATTTATCGTAAATAAATCACTAAACGAGCTAGAGACTTCGGTATCAATATTTCCGTTGACCGATGTAGCAGCAACAGCAGTAACTGGTTGACATGCAGTGGCAGTACTAATAGGATGGTGCGCATGTTTCTGGGACATAATACCGGAGGTACCATTCATGGAACCATTACTCAATGATCTTGGCCTGTACCTATTTTCAACTGGAGAAGAACATAGGGCCTTGACCATAGAAACTTGAACATCTAAATCAAAAGTATCAATTCTTGGATCATCTTGAAACTCACTGAAATAGGTAAAATGTTTAGACTGGTCCGCCTCTGGAGTTTTTAGTTGTATTTTCTTGTCTTTATATTTTGGAGTGCCATTCTTGTTTGTGTTATTACTACTTGTGTTTGTAGCATTATTATGGCTTGATTTTAAAGTGCCCTGAGCACTGTAATTTGACTGACTATTAAATAAGGAAGAAGACCTCCTATCATCGGGCTCCGGTTCAGAGGCTGGAGTCGCAGAAGCTGTGGCTGTGGTAGTGGAATTTAGACTGTTAACGGCCTGGGTATTGGGGCTGGCATTATTGTTTTTGGACGGGCTGTTTCCCATAACTTTATGAAGTGATACGCGTTTGAAGAGTGGAAAGAACTGTGCTGGAGTCTGTGGGAATTGAACGAGAACTGGGCCTTGAGGGACTTCTGTAGCTTGGAGAGAAAGCTCTGTTTGTTATTTGGGTTTGGTGTTGTGGTTGTTTTGTTGTTTTAGCGGTTCTAAATTAGTAAACGAAAATTGTGGAAGTTCCTCTGGTTTTTAACAAAATTTGTCAAACTGCGAAAATCGGGGGTACTTTAGTAATTCAAGAATTCGCGAAAATGTGGTGCATGAGTTCCGATTGATCACATGATCTAACTACTTACACGTGACTCTTACTCTCACTTCCGACTACTGTGCACAAAAACCATAATTTTACCACTGCAAATACTGATAAAACTTAGAACTACTCAACTTTCTAATCCTTCACCACTTTCTACGCCGCCAATTTTCTCCCCACAGAACAACACACTCCACAATGTCACTTGCAGAATTTGACGAAATAGACTTCACACACACAACAACCAAACTAGATGCTCCATCCACATACTTACTACGTAAAGCACGCAGAAATCCAAATGGTATCACAGATTTAAGAAATTCATATAAGAGTTCAACCATATATGTCGGTAATTTATCATTCTACACCGGTGAAGAACAACTATATGAGTTGTTTACCAAAGTTGGATTAATCAAGGAGATTATTATGGGGTTGGATAGATATAATTATACACCATGTGGATTTTGTTTCATCATATATTTCAATCCGCAAGATTCAATTAATGCAGTTAAGTTCTTGAATGGTACCAAATTGGATGACAGATTATTACAGATTGATTTGGATCCTGGCTTTAGAGAGGGAAGACAGTATGGTAGAGGTGTTTATGGTGGTCAAGTTAGAGATGAAATGAGATTTGAATATGATGGTGCCAGAGGTGGTTATGGTAAACAACAACAATGGGAAGAAACTGATGGTGCTAATGACGCTCAATTCAGTACTAATGCAAGATTCGGTGCTAGAAGAGTGGAGAAGGATGTTTCAAACACTGAGAATATAGCTGAAGAGAAACAAGAAGGTGAAATACAGAAGGAAGATGTTGAAATGAAAGATGAACTTGTTATTGCAGCTGGAAAAGAAAATGTTGCTTAGGATTGATAATAAATTAATAGTAAACTAAACAATAGTGAGAATTTACAGCCGTAGAACTGAAGTAAAATGGGGTTTCATTTACTAGTAAATATGAACACTAATTTTTTTTTCTGAGTATGGAATGAACAATCAGAATATAAAACAATAAGAATACAACAAAGAGTACATGAAAATGACTCAAAGAGGATGGAGGGAAAACAAAGAAACAAACACACACAAAACAATCATTAAAAGAGGATTCAGCAAACTTGCAGGGAATTTCAGTTCTGTTATATTCTATCAATTAATCTCTTCTTCTTGATAGGTTGACCATTGTTCCCACTCAATTTTGAAAATATTCTTCTTCTTCTCTTGTTAATAAACCAGTTACTTAACTGAACATTGCTTAAACCGGTTCTTTCCAATAAGATTCTCTTTTGGGAGTGATTCGGGTATGGATTATCCATATTGTTTAAGATCCATTCATTTAAGATCTTGATTGTTTCGCGAGGCAAATTAGTTCTCTTCTTAGAATTGAAATTGTTGGAACTATCCATTGTCATCATTGGTGAGTTAGGAGTAGTGGAGCCAGACTGTAAGGAAGCATCCAAAGAATCAACAGATGAAGTTCTAGAAATAGCAGCTTCTGGTTGTTGTGATTTAGGAGTTAATTGAAGTTGTTGTTTAGCAGCAGCAGCAACATCAGGGTCTGAAGAGTTTAGTGCACGTGAAAGACGTCTGCGATGCAGTGTAACAGGATCCTCATTCTTGAATTGGATTCCATTGGTTGATGAGTTTTCAGCGGTGGTTTGTGTAGTTGTTGTTGCTGATTGTAATGAAGTTTGTGAGGAAGGGTAGCCACCAAAACTACTAGATGACTGGTAGGGATAAGGATACTGCGAATATGATGCAGTAGCTGCAATGGTAGCAGCTGACTGTGGTAAGGATGGTGTGCCGTTTCTGGAAGGCTCTGGTGTCTGGATTCCGGCTGTGGTGGTGGAGGTGGATGATGTAGTGACATTTGCCGACACGGATTGAGGAGCGGTAGGCTGGCCCTGCGTGAGCTGGAGAAGAAGCTGGGAGTCGCTGAGCTGCTGCTGTGTTTGGTAGTACTCGATCTTCTCCAGGACGGTGCCGATGGATGGCAATGAGATCTTGTTGGCTTTGTCGTCGTTGGCAGCGGTGGATCTGGTCGCCGTGGTGGACACTGAGGCCGATTCCACTGGAGTGTCATTGGCTGAGCCGGTGGAGGACTCTGACGAGACGGAGTTCTGGGAGGACACGGAGTCGCGTGGCAGTATGCTGTCTGTGCTAGCGGCCGCTGCTGGCGATGCTGGGGCAGCGGTGCTGCCTGGGGCCGGGCCAGGTGTTGTTGTCGACATGTTTTGTGTCTGTTTTCAGCGGTGGGCGAAATCTAAGCGACGATAGGCTCTGGAAAGAAAGACTATGTGCGTCTGCTTAAGATTCGAAGTATGTTTCTGTGCACAGGCAGGGCAAAGGTCTTTGGCTGTGGTTCTCCAAAGGTGAGCCAACGAATGGTTCTTTTCCTGGGTGTGAACAGAAGGTAATAACTAAATGGACAGTGTCAGAAAACTGGGAGAATTTCAAAAAGAGAAAAAATTGTGTCAGAAAAAGTTGTGTCGAAAAACGAAAATTTTTTTGATGCTTTTTTTTGGTGCCAAATTTTACCCATTTTCGAAATCTACAAGTAAAAGAAAAGATAGTAGAATCGGAGGGTGTTCCTTGAAGTGAGATTTGGGAATGGTGTGCGGGATCGGGGCGTGTTATTGTACCACTCACGCAGATCTGATTACATTCGCCCACCATCTCCTAACTAATCTTGCCGACTCAGTCCAATACAACCACAGATTGTGTCAAAAACAGATTCTCCGATTTCCCAAACTCAATTATCAGCCAATAGAAATCGAAAATCGTTCCCGATTTCTTTCTTTTCGCGTAACGGCTTTTTGCGCAATTCCCGTATCGGTTAATTTCGCGAAAATGTGCCACAAGTGTCAGAATTTGCGAAATATCTCGGTTTGTGTCATTGAATTGTTTTCCTGAGACGTAGCGAAGCATATTCTACGATTAGTAGGGTTATCGCATTGGAATTTGGTTACTCTCGAACACAAGATGGTGGAATTGAGTGTCAGAGACCAGGTCAGACAAGTATGGCTGAAAAAACAGGAGGCTGTCACAGCTGGTTCCACTGATGGTGATATCAGTAAGTCCAATACTGAAGGGATAACTGAAATCACAGACGTAAAGCCAATTGAGCAGAAACCAGTGGACAAAAAGTCACCTAAGAACTTGAAGAGAAGCAATCATCATGTAATATCGTTGCTGTCTGATGAAGAACCCGTGGTTGAAGCCAGACCAAAGAAGAACAGGCGAAGACAAGAAAGTGCTGCAGTGATTGAAACCATTAATGCAATTAACACAATCCCAGATGAACCAAAGGTTCCATTTCATCCATTCAGACCACTACATAATCCGACGTACGATATTGAGTATAAGCTATCTAATTCAGTCACAGTGAAAGATTTACTTGGTGCCACAAACTTGAGTAAGACGTTCCTTTTTAGTTATCAATACTCATTACCATTTATCCTAGATGCGCTTCAATCAAAATTGACACCAGTCACATTGTTATACCAATTAGGGACCGTTCGTGATTCAGTATTTCAAATGGACTATAATTTGAATATGATTGAGGTTGAAATGCAACCATACTCTTCACATCATCCAAAATTGTTGATAAACTTCTATGACTATGATAAGTATGCTAAAATATTTATGATTTCTGCGAACCTGACAGAACATGAATTTGCTTTAAACAATCAGATTGTTTGGGAGTCTCCGAAATTATATCTCAAGAATGATTCAATGTCAACACCGTTCAAAGAAAGATTGATTGATTTGCTGAAGAGTTATCGAAAACCACAATTGAATCAAATGTTGGTCAGACAATTAGAAAATTATGATTTCAGCCCAATTATTGGTGATTTTGTTTCATCATCAGCTGGTGTATACTCAAACTTTGGTTATAAATCGCTACACGAAATCTTGAAAGAGAAGGACCTGATACCCTCTGATTACTCCACAAAGACTCAGTTACTTTATCAATCATCATCAATAGGTGCACCATACTCAGCCACTAAAGCTGGTGCTGCCAACATATTCACACATTTGTTATATCCTATGGCAATAGGAAGTTCATTTCCAATTGCCAATGGTGCCGTTCCATTGCACAGATTACAAGAACAAACTAATACAGAATTGTTTTTAATTTTCCCATCATTGAAAGATGTCAAATCATCGAAATTTGGATTTGACTCTGGTGGTTGGTCACATTACAATCCGTATTCTAAAAATGGTCAGATTCAACATGATACTTTATTGAAGAATTTCTTTCGGAAGAGCTACACTAAGCAGAGAGGAACAAATACCAGTCATACGAAATTCATGCTGATGTCAAGAGATGGATTCAAGACATTAGAATGGGTTCTTTTCACAAGTGCAAATTTATCGAAGACAGCATGGGGTGCTCCAAGATTAAATAAGAATCAACGTAACAGTAACACAATCAAGATCAATAACTATGAAACTGGTATCTTAATCTCGAGAAACCATTTCCCTAGGAAATCAAATATGAAATTGGTTCCTGTTGCCATTGGTGAAAAGAAGCTGCTAAGAGATAATGAAATCGCGATCGAACTACCATTCAACTTACCACCGAAAAGGTATGATCCAGATGATGAGACTTGGTGTATTAGCAAGAGTTATGATGAACCTGATTTTAGAGGTATCTTGCATGAAGGAACTTAATGAAAGTTACGATATGTTTTCAAGTATGCGTAATGAAATAGTTGTATTAATACTTAATAAACATATAATAACAAATAAAACTAATAAAATAATATATAAATTACATTTATTATAATTTAATAGATAATTCTCAAAGAATAATATCTTTAGAAAAAAAAATTAATATTGTTTTAAATAAATTAAAAATCACAACGGAGTACACGAATATACATCAAGGATATCCTAAACAGTTTCTTCTCTCTTCACGGTGCTCAATCCATACGACTCTTCAATATTATTGCTAGAATCAATTGAGTCACTAATACCATCATCCTCACCTTCGTGATTGATGTTGAACTTATCATTCCAAATCTCATAACTCTTCATATCCCATAATCTATACTCAGGCTTTATGAACACCAAAATAGCACAGCATCCAAAAATTAAGAATGGATCCATCATATAATACGCAACCTCACTATGTCCTAAGTTCCCATCAAAACCTTCACAAAACTCAGCCAATCTTAAAATACATCTAATAACAATCAATTGCATACTAGACACTGCCAAAATTGCAAACTTCTTCCATTTGAAATACTTCACGTTCAACACATTAGAATCCAAAGATTTTGAAATTTTGGTTGGATTTTTGTTGACTAACATAAGGAATCTAACGCACACGACAACGAACATACCAAAAAAGAATAACTGTAATGCAAAACCAATAATTGCCAACTTAGACCCCAGATCACGGGATTTGTCATCGATCATCATTGCACCACCAATCCCCTGAATAAGAAAACTCGCAACGTCCCCAGTGACGAAAAAGAATGTTAATATTCTTGTTGGAATCATTGAATATTTCTCAGCATTTAAAAACTTTTCAATTCTTTTGAATACCATAAACACACCTGCCGAGATCAATGAAGGAGACAATAAGATGAAACTCTGTGGGATAATGTATAGTGTTCTTGAATACGTAGTATCTTTAATAGCGATAATTCTCATGATGTACCCTAAACATTCAAAATATATACCTAATGAAATGGGTATTAAAGAAACACTAATCTCCTTACTCGATTGTTTCAACAGCTTCGCAAGCTGCATATCATCAATATCATCATAATCACTCCTCTCCAACTCCTGCATAAACTTGAACTCCTTATTCACAGTCTTCGTATATTTGATATAATCGTATAATTTGAGCAGCAAAAGCAGAGCGAACAAAACAACAAAGACGGCACTTGCAGCAACAGAGGCGTGGTACGGGAACAGATTCCCATATGGGCCCTTGATGGTGTTATTTTCCTGGGCAGAGCTCATTGTATGCTGTGCTGAAAATTGCTGCCTTGTCGGCAATCAGGAAATCGTGCACATCTTATAAATAGTCGATCTGTGACTACGCCTTGTTTGCTGAACCCTTACGAATTCTACTTCATTTACGCTGAAAAAATAAAGCTTGGCCAGGTTGCCTTGAGTTTGGTTACCGTGTTAGGCAGTCAAGAGGAGGCTGTCCCAATCTGGAAATATCCGGGGCCTTTCGGATACGTAGTTTGGCGCCACCCGTGAAATCGGCTCAATTCGGCCCAATTCTTTGTTTTCTCTTTCCTTTTTCGGACGACTCCAGAGTCACAAAGAAGAAAAAAAACAATGCCAGTAAAAGTAGTCTGATTTCTGACTTTTGTGGGATGGAAAAAAAAAGATAGAGATAGCTTGTATTTCCTTGTCATCAACCACAACAACAGTCATAACTCACAATTCTACTCTAAAGGGCGTCCTGTTCGTTCCTTTACACTGCCACTACCTATCAGAGTCACACGCTGCCATCGCGAGCCTCTGCAAGAACCACTTGAACCTTCTCAATATTCAGAATACATCCAAAGTCCCTGCAATCCAGAATTGAATCACCATGTCCTGCGATATACGGTGGGATACCGTCGAGAACGAGTCCTTCCAGCACTGGACAAAGGAGTTGCTCTACGACTCGTTGAACTCGGGGAAGAGACCCCACATCCTCTCTGAGGAAATCCAGATCAAGGACCTGGCCTTTGGTTCTAGTGCCCCAAAGATAGAGATTTTAGAGATTGGTGATTTGGCTAACGATAAGTTTAGAGGGATCTTCAAGTTGAAATATGATGGTGATGCACAGATCACCCTAAGTACGTCCATACAGGCTAACTTGTTGAACATTTATGAGAAGAGTACGCAGGAGTTGGGTGGTGATTTTGCACTACCGAAGTTCAAATTAAGTTCAAAGCCATTCTCCATGCCCTTGTTTGTCAGTCTATCAAATATTAGGTTATCTGGGATTATTATTGTCGTGTTTTCTAAGACTAAAGGTTTAACTTTAGTGTTCAAGAATGATCCATTGGAAGGAATCAAAGTCAGTTCAAGTTTTGATAATGTTCAAGTCATTGAGAAATTCCTACAGAATAAAATTGAACATCAAATCAGGGATTTATTCAGAGATATTTTACCAAGTGTATTACATAAAGTGTCACAAAAATGGACAACAGCTAATATAACGAATGAATTACACTCAAAGTTGAATGCTTCGCATCAGAAAAAAACTGATAAGTTATCCATTTTCGAAATCAATCCTGATGAACCTGAAATATCGCCTGCAAATATGTTAAAATTGTCAACTATTAACACATCAAGACAATCATTAAGCTTATCGATACTTCCTTTCCCAGATGTCATCGAAAGATGTACCATCAACAAATATAAAAACAATGTGATCAAATTGAATGGTAACAACCAGAACACAAAGACAGTCCCTATTGAAATTCTAACCAGAAATAAGGGTCATAAACTGGATGAAACCTTAGTTCAAATCACAAAGATTCAGTCCAAAGTGTATTCCAACGAAAATTCAAAGAGCAAGATAAAGAGAAGATGTATCAAATTAGGAAAATCAAAGAAGAATGTGAAGACAAAAGAACCAGAATCTGTCCCAATGAGTTCAGAATCTACTTTGATTGATGAAGGTGAAACACTTCAAATGAAGACAGTTCCATTGGCACCTGTTAAAGAAGAACTCAGACAACAAATTGCTCCATTACAACAACCTTTAAAGAAAGAAAACGAATTGTTGAATCTTCGCAAATTACAAACATCCCCAGAAATTATCACTAAACTTACTCAACACCAACCAGCTCCACAAAAATCACACATCCCACAAAGAATAAAGGTGAAATCTCCACAACCACTAATCTTCGAGAAATTTCCTGTCTTGGGCACTCCTTTAACACCATTAAAATCTTCAGATTATTTCCATCATCATCATACTGGTAGAGCAAACTCACCGAGAAGATCACAAAGTAATTTGATGAGTGTTGGATTGGGTACTTTATGGATGGATGCACCGCCGCCGTATTATTGAAAAGAGTGTGTATATACTTTTGCTAACGAATCTTATGAGCTTTTTATGACGATTATTCGCATGTAGATTCTCCTGTGTGTTTTTTATGCAGAACTGCTTATTATTATTCGGTCGCTTAAATGATGGTGCATGAACAGTTGACGAAGCAATCAATAGATAAGAGAGAGTAGTCAGGATGAAATACTAAATTTAACAAACATCTTATAAAAAGTATTAAAAATCTATACGACTCAAATCAAAAATAACACCAGGTCCCGAACACAAGACTAATTTCTCTAATTGTGGACGGATTCAAAGGCTTTGTTTAATGGAGATCTGACTTTAGAACCTTCATAGAATTTAATAGTCTTCAAAGCTCTATCGGCAATACCTTCTGGAGTGAATTCAAAGTATTTGTAAACGTCATCACCTTTACCAGAAGCACCAAATCTGTTGATACCGAATTGTTCATGAGAGTATTTACCCCAACCTAAAGTGGATAAGACTTCAACGGATAAGATTGGAACACCATCTGGTAAGACACTCAATTTATACTCGGCGGATTGTTTGTCAAAAGTGTGAGTATCTGGGAATGAAACAACTCTAACAGCAACACCTTTATCAGCTAAGACTTTAGCAGCGTTGACAGAAATACCGACTTCTGAACCAGTAGAAACGATGATAACTTGTGGGTTTTCAACATCACGTAAGACGTAACCACCTTTAGCAGCCTTTTCAATTGAAGAACCTTCTAATTGTGGTAAGTTTTGTCTAGATAAGGCAATAACAGATGGAGTGTGCTTAGATTCTAAAGCAACTTTGTAAGCAGCTGAGGTTTCATTACCATCAGCTGGTCTCCAGACTTGTAAGTTTGGAATAGCTCTGAAATGAGCTAAAGTTTCAATAGGTTGATGGGTTGGACCATCTTCACCTAAACCAATAGAATCATGGGTAGCGACCCAGATGACTGGATGACCAGATAAGGCAGATAATCTTAAAGCACCGGCAGCATATGAGACAAAGTTTAAGAAAGTACCACCGTATGGTTTGAAGTTGGCACCGTAAGCGGAAATACCGTTCATGATGGCACCCATACCGTGTTCTCTGACACCATATCTGATATATCTACCACTGTAAGAACCGATTGCTAAATCATCTGGTTGGAAATCAGTGGCTTCTTTGGTTCTGGTCAAGTTAGAACCAGTTAAATCAGCAGAACCACCAATTAATTCTGGGATTGAATCAAAGATATCTTCCAAGACAATTTCAGATAATTTTCTTGAAGCAACAGCACTGTCTTCTGGTTTGTAAGTTGGCAATTTGGATTCCCAACCAGCTGGTAACTCACCTTTTAATCTTCTTTCAATTTCAGCACCTTCAGTTGGGTATTTTTCCTTATATTGAGCGAATAAAGCGTTCCATTCTTGTTCAGCTTTGGCACCTGGTTCGATGGTTTCCTTTTGATAGTAGTCATAAACTTCTTGTGGGACAGCAAATGATTCTTCTGGGTTGAAACCTAAGTGTTGTTTCAATTGTTTGATATCATCGGCTTTCAATGGGGCACCGTGAACAGAGTGGGTACCTTGTAATAAGGAACCGTAACCAATGATGGTGGTGACTCTAATCAAAGTTGGCTTGTCTGATTTCTTGGCTTCTTCAATAGCTTTGTTGATACCTTCTAAATCGTTGTTACCATCTTTAACCCACAAGACATTCCAACCGTAAGCTTCGTATCTTTTGTTAACATCTTCAGTGAAAGAGACGTTGGTATCACCATCAATGGTGATATGGTTATCATCGTAGAAGGCAATCAAGTTGTTCAATTTCAAGTGACCAGCTAATGAGGAGGCTTCTGAGGAGACACCTTCTTGTAAACAACCATCACCTAAGATGGTGTAAGTGAAGTTATCAGATAAGGTGAATTCTGGTTTGTTGTATCTGGCAGCGAATTGTTTTTGGGCAATAGCTAAACCGACAGCGTTGGAGACACCCTGACCTAATGGACCAGTAGTGACTTCGATACCAGGGGTTTCAGCTTCTGGGTGACCAGGGGTTTTGGAACCAACTTGTCTGAAGTTTTTCAAGTCATCCAAGCTCAATGGGTAACCAAACAAGTGTAACAAGGAGTACAACAAAGCGACGGAGTGACCGTTGGACAAGACGAATCTGTCTCTGTTGATCCAGTCCGGGTTCTTTGGGTTGAACTTGGATTGTTTCCAGATCAAGTGAGCAAGAGCAGCAAGACCTAATGGGGCACCTGGATGACCAGAGTTGGCCTTAGCGACCTGGTCGACTGATAAAAGTTTGATGGTGTTGATGGCTTTAAGTTCAATGTCAGACATGGTTGATGGCAATAGAGATTGAAGAATTAGTCAACTGGGTGAATTGGGGAAAAGGTACGGGTTGTGGAAATGTGTTTAGTTTATATTTCCAATTTTTTTTTTTTCGTGGGTTCGGGGCTCTTTGCACCGCGATTCGTTGGGTTTTTTGCAGTTTTGGGCTGTTCCAGCTGCACCTCCTGAGAGTCTAGGCGGAGACCCAGGCGGACGGGTAGGGTCCTGCTAGCGGCCACGATGGTGGCAATTGGTCCGGAATAGGCTTCTAATCTAATCATTGCACGTGAAGTGAATCCCGAGGATTGCTTGTAAGCAGACAGGTGCAGTCAGGTGAGCAGAACGTAATAGATTATGTAATCTTGGTCGGAATTGACAATCGTAAACCTGGCTGATAGCGGCCCGAAAAAACTGGACAATCTGATCTCACCGGTGAAAAGGCAGTCTTCAGCTCAGCGTACTGATAGTCAGGATGTCGTTCAAGTTTGATACAAAGGCACACTCGATCACCAGTGTCCCGACAGACATTCCTCAACTCGTGAAAGATGCGGATGAATTAATCAATGACATCACCAAATCATGGAAGAAGAACAAAACTTACCATTCCAAACTGAACAATGGTACCAAGGAGTCAGTCACCACTTATGGAAAGACAATTGACGGAGAATATTGGCTAGCCAGGGTCAGCCAGCACCAGAACAACAAACACGAGGACTTTGTGAAGTATCTGATTGGCGAGAGGGACAGCGATGGTAAAGTGAGAGATCTCTATAGTCATTCCAAGTATGAGACCCAGTACATTGAGGTGTTGGATAAATGGGAAGAGATCCCACTGGAATCTTACGCTGGGTATGAAACACATCCAAACAGGGAGGAACTGACCGCGAACTGGGTGTCCGTCAAGGCCTTCTACGAGCTGGGGGCCCCTCTGACCACGCGTGAGTTCAACGAGTTCCTCTTCCTGCAGCCACCGGTGGCCAGTGACGCGTCCAAGACAGGATACGTGATCCAGCTGGTGGCAGACAAGGAGCTGCAGTCGCAGAACGTGAGAGGTATTTACTGCAGCATCGAGCGTGTGCGTTTGTTGGAGAACGGGGAGACCGAGTGGGTGATGTGCACCAGCTCAGACTCCGGTGGAAGTGTGCCTAAGTGGCTGCAGAACTCGATGATTTCGAAGAGTGTGAGTGCCGATGTTCCGGGGTTCCTGAACTGGCTGAATGCTAAATAGAACGGTGTTATTGTATAGCACTGAAATAGACCGCATGAAGAGTGTTTGGAGGCAGCGTAGGCGTTAATACTCAATACTCGATACTCAATTACAGATTATCTAACTCCGACACTTTGCACCGCTGAGCGATTTTTTCTCCACGAAAATGACGTTTGACACAAAAATCCCTGGACACCGTTCACTATGTAGCACAATGCACGCCGGTCCACCCATTTAACCTTTCACGGTGGAGAAGCATTGCTGCGCTACGCAACTGAGCCCATTTCAGCCAGTCACTAACTCCGACAGTCGACCACTGCTATTGTGTGGAGCACGCATGGTGAAGGCCTCGTATGATCTGAGTCCTTGACCCAACAAGCAACTGTTTCCGGTTTTTGGGCAGTATAAATAACTGTCCAAAGCACCTTCTTTTCTTAATCATTCATGCAACTGAACTCATCAAGCATCCAGAAATGTTAAGAACTCTAAACACCCAAGTCAGATTATCCCAACAAAGAGGTCCTTCCTTAATCAGAACCCTCGCATCAACTTCCATTCCAACGACCCAAAAGGCCATCATCTTTGAGAAAAACAATGGTCCTTTGGAATACAAGGACATTCCAGTTCCAAAACCAAAACCAAATGAAATCCTAATTAATGTCAAATACTCTGGTGTTTGTCACACTGATTTGCATGCCTGGAAAGGTGATTGGCCATTAGCCACCAAATTACCATTAGTTGGTGGTCATGAAGGTGCTGGTGTGGTTGTTGCTAAGGGTTCAGAAGTTCATAATTTCGAGATTGGTGATTACGCAGGTATCAAATGGTTAAATGGTTCATGTCAAGCTTGTGAATTCTGTGAAACTTCTGCGGAATCAAGTTGTCCTCATGCTGATTTGTCTGGTTATACCCATGATGGTTCATTCCAACAATATGCTACTGCTGATGCTCTTCAAGCTGCTCATATTCCAAAAGGTACAGATTTGGCTGGTGTCGCACCAATCTTATGTGCCGGTATCACTGTCTACAAGGCTTTAAAAACTGCTGAATTACATGCAGGTGAATGGGTCGCTATCTCTGGTGCCGGTGGTGGTTTAGGTTCCTTGGCTGTTCAATACGCAAAGGCCATGGGTTACAGAGTCATTGGTATTGATGCTGGTGAAAAGGAAGGTCTAGCTAGAGAATTAGGTGCTGAAGCATTTGTTGATTTCCAAACAAGTCCTGATCTAGTTGAAGAAGTTAAGGAAAAGACTAAAGGTGGTCCAAAGGCAGTCATTAATGTTTCTGTCTCTGACAAAGCCATGACTCAATCCACTCAATTTGTTAAATCAACTGGTTCTGTTATCTTGGTCGGTTTACCACCAAAAGCTGTTGTCCATTCAGATGTCTTTACTCATGTTGCTAAATCATTGAAGATTATTGGTTCTTATGTTGGTAACAGAGCTGACACTAGAGAAGCTCTTGAGTTCTTCACTAGAGGCGCAGTCAAATCTCCAATTAAAGTTGTTGGTTTAAGTGAATTACCAAAGGTTTATCAATTGATGGAAGAAGGTAAGATCCAAGGAAGATATGTTGTTGATACTGCTTTCTAGTTTATCAATTGATGGAAGAAGGTAAGATCCAAGGAAGATATGTTGTTGATACTGCTTTCTAGTTTGATTCTTAGAACCTCCGGGATCATGAGGTAAAGACTGGTTCCTTATCTATGATTGTGATCTCCCTTATTTATTATTATTTATTTATTACCTATTCTATTATACGGTCTATGACTTGTTCATCTGATGAAGTAGCCCAATATCAAAGCCATTCCCTTTTGTACTCCGCCGGAAAATCAACCAACCTACGGAAATGTGTGTTTATGTACAACATCATTTCAAAGTTACAAAACAAATTAAGAGACACACTTCCAAACCGCGTAGCTAACATTATGTGAAAGTGAATGATCAATCACGCACTTTTGTCTCAGACATGCTGATAATATGAAAGATATTAATAGGATCATTTGTCCATAGTGGTCAGATAATCCATAGTGGTCAGATAATCCATAGTGGTCAGATGTTTTGAACAAGAAAAGAAATAAGATCATTCGATCTTATTAGTGGTTCGATTAACGTTGATCTTCCAAATACATTCTGTGATGTTTTACTATAAATATCATTAGATTCTCCAAATTATATCCAAATATGTTAACTTATATAGTATCGAAATTACAATCCAAATATTATCCAAATATTATCCAAATACAATCGTACATATCCTTTCGGTCGATAGTTCGATTTCACACATGTTGTGAAAGTGAATGATCAATCATGTAATTTTGCTCAGACATGCTGATAAGATGAAAGATATTAAACGATCATTTATCCATAGTGGTCAGATGTTTTGAACAAGATAAGAGATAAGATCAATCGATCTTATTAGTGGTTCGATTAACGTTGATCTTCCAAATACATTCTGTGATGTTTTACTATAAATATCATTAGCTTCTCCAAATTATATCCAAATATGTTAACTTATATAGTATCGAAATTACAATCCAGATATTATCCAAATACTATCCAAATACAATCGTACATATCCTTTCGGTCGATAGTACGATTTCACATCATATTTAAAGTGTTTTTTTCTTTCTTTTTTTGAAATGATTAGCAGATGAATATTACATATATATTTTGCTACATCGACTTGTCTAATCAGAGATCGATCTGACTTCTAATCATTAATTAAATGTTTTAGACCCCATTGTTGGAGCTTCATTTACTTTCAGATACAGCCACATAGTTATCCCAAATTGTTATATACTATTTCACTTGCCACAAATATTATGGCTCAAAAGACACACATCAATCCAAGAGCTCTTGGTATGACTTAACCTCAACAAGCCACTAATGTTCTAATACGATCTACAAAATAAGAGAAAGACACAATTGTGACTGCCAAGTAACCAGCGATTCGTCATATAAGATCGGAATGAAGTTTGAAGTTTGAACATGTCAAACGATTCAGTAACCAGCATGCATTGGAAGGAAGGTCCCAATTTTTGTGTCACAGATCTTCGATTTCTCAGATCCCTAAATGGCAGGCCATAGACTCCGGGACGAATATCTCACTGACCTGCCACAACTACGCCTCACTTTTGACTGTTACGCCTCACTTGTTGAATTTACCCAGCCATAATTTGTGGCTTTTGGACGGATCACAGACATTTGATCTAGACTGTGGCGAGTGTGATTACACGTGACTTCACCGAATCCCATATAAAGACTCGAAAAAGTTGCAGTTTTTCTTTCTGTTTGGCTCTTATTAGTTGACTACTTCCTTATATTTATCCAGAATGCCTTCTCCTCACGGTGGTGTCCTACAAGACTTGATTGCAAGAGATGCGTCAAAAAAAGAAGCTCTTTTAAAAGAAGCTGAGTCATTGAAATCTATCATTGTTAATCCTCGTCAATTATGTGATTTGGAATTAATCTTGAATGGTGGGTTTTCTCCATTGACTGGGTTCTTGACCGAAAAGGATTACAACAGCGTTGTTGAAGATTTACGTCTATCTAGTGGTTTGGTTTGGTCCATTCCTATTGTCTTAGATTTATCTAAAGAGGAAGCTGCTAAATATGAGGCTGGTGAAAGAGTCGTTTTAAGAGATGAAGATAACTATCCATTAGCTATCTTGACCATCCAGGACAAATACACCCCAAACAAACCAACTGAAGCTGACAAAGTCTACGGTGGTGATCCAGAACATCCAGCAGTTTCATACCTTTTCTACGAAGCTGGTGAAGTTAACTTAGGTGGTGAATTAGAAGCTATCTCATTACCAATCCATTACGATTACTCAGGTTTCAGAAAGACTCCAAGACAATTAAGAGATGAATTTGCTACTAGAAACTGGGATAGAATCGTTGCTTTCCAAACCAGAAACCCAATGCATAGAGCTCATAGAGAATTAACCGTTAGAGCCGCAAGAGATCAAAACGCTAATGTCTTGATTCATCCAGTTGTTGGTCTAACTAAACCTGGTGATATTGATCATCATACCAGAGTCAGAGTCTATCAAGAAATCATCAAGAAATATCCATCTGGTTTAGCACAATTGGCCTTATTACCTTTGGCTATGAGAATGGGTGGTCCAAGAGAAGCTGTCTGGCATGCAATTATCAGAAAGAATTTCGGTGCTACTCATTTCATTGTTGGTAGAGATCATGCTGGTCCTGGTAAGAACTCTCAAGGTGTTGATTTCTATGGTCCTTATGATGCTCAAGATTTAGTTGAAAAATACAAAGAAGAGTTAGGTATCACTGTTGTTCCATTCAGAATGGTTACTTATTTACCTGATGAAGATCGTTATGCTCCAATTGATACCATTGATAATTCAGTCAAAACTTTGAATATCTCAGGTACTGAATTAAGAAAAAGATTGAAAGATGGTACTGAAATCCCAAGTTGGTTCTCATACCCTGAAGTTGTTAAGATCTTGAGAGAGTCACACCCACCTAGACAAACTCAAGGTTTCACTTTATTCTTGAACTCCCAAATCTTAGCTAATGCTTTATTAGCAACTTTCAACCAATTCGGTGGTAGACATTATACTGTCTTAAGAAAAGAACACACTTCTCCATTCATTGCCCATGAATTAACTAGATCTGGTGCTGGTGTTATTATTTTGAACGAAGATGGAAAGGACTCCATCAATGTTTTGAGCAACGAAGTTTCTAAGGCTGGTTCTTTCATTGTTGTTAATGATGAAGCTGATAAGGTTCAATTCGAAAATGCTGCCGTTACTGTCGACTTGAGTGGTAACCCATTGACTGCTGTTCAAAGAGTCGTTTTACATTTAGAAGACCAAGGTTTCTTCCGTTTCTAGATGCGGAAGGCCTTCGTAATATAGAGCAATTTAATCTTTCTTTTGTGAATACATAATAGTGTAATTGTTTTGATAAAATTGTCATTTAGGTAGGTATATTTATATCTCATCTTGTTCAACTATCGTACATTTTGTATAAATCATGGAAATAAATTAATTCTAAATAAGTGAGGTATGAATTGAGTATATAAACTCTAGTTCAAATCATAAACATAACGTTCAAGTTTTTCTAAGTACAAGTTTGCCTTTTCTTCAGCATCAACGACTTTTTGATCAACAGTAACACTGACGGTGAATTGTGAAGGAGTTGATGGAGTAGCAGTCAATTCATCAAATAATAAATCATTTTGTTCTTGGAAGAAATCAACAGCATCTAATGGGTTTCTGATGGTTTTGATGTTGGATTCGACAGGAATGTTTAATTTGACTATGAATCTATCAACATTTTGACTTGGAGTTATCAAATCTTCAAAGATTGGATCATAAAGATCACTTTGTTTTGGATGTTTTTGATAAGCGAATCTTTCAGCTCTTTCAGAAGCACCGGTAATGTAATCTCTGATAGTGAATGGTTCGAAACCCTTTTCTGCAGCAGATTCCTGGAATTTTAATAATGATTCCAAATTGAAAGTCTTGGAGATGACTTTTGGTTCTGGTTTTGGTTTGGTGGCCTTGACATTAACTTTTTCAGCATCCTTGGAGGAATCCTTTGGTTTTTCTCTAGGAGTGATTTTCAATCTTTCGATGTTTGAAAGGTCTAAATGGGAGTTCTTCTTGATGAAGGAGGAGATCTTGTCAAGGGACTCTTGTGGGATCTTACCCAAGAAGGCAAGTACATCACCTTTAAGGATTCTACCGTTGGCACCGGTGGCTTTGATGTTGGCGATGGCATCTTCTTTGGAGATGTTGTTGGCAGTTAATAAGGAGGCAACTGATGGGAATAAAGTCTGGTTCGGATTGGCAGCGACTGAAAGGGATTCTGAAGAAGCTGAAGAAGATGGTTTGGCAACAGCTGGAGCTTCAACTGCTTGTTTTGGAGCTGGTTCATCAGCTTGTTTTGGAGCTGATTCAGCTTCGACTTGTGGTAATTCCAAAGTGGCCAAGTCGTCACCTGGTTCAGCAATGATGGCGATTGGGGTTCCGACCGGGATGTCGTTGATACCGTTCTGGACAAGGATCTTAGCGATCAAACCGTCGTCCTGGGCCTCGACATCGATTTGGGACTTGTCAGTTTCAACCTCGAGAAGGACATCGCCTGAGTTGAAGGCGTCACCCTCCTTGAACTTCCAGTCGGCGACACCTCCTTTGTTCATGGTTGGCGACATGGCTGGCATCCTGAAGAACTCGGCCTTGCGCAGGGCACTGGCGGCATGGAGACCTGGTGATGGCTGTTAGTACTTCTTGTCAAAAACACGACCGAAGATGGGACACTCACCTCTCAGGGAGGCTCTGATTCTGGCGGCCTGCGCGGTTCTGGCAATGTGTTGGGCGTGTAGGCGGAGCATGGGGCGGCTGAGGGGCTGCGATTGGGTGCTGGGAGGACGGTGCTTGTGCTGGCACCTGAGGGTTCGAAGAGGTGATTTTTTTGGCTTTATTTCTCCCAACTGATGGTTGGACCCCCACAGAGTTCTCTGGTTTGCGGCAGGGCTCGTGGTACCAGGCACATAGGTACAAACTACTGCTACTGCTACTACTGATTAAGAACCAAATCCTCGTGTATTCCACTCATTTGCCCGCCTCCTCGTTCAGTGCAACTGCCATGGCCACGGCTGCTGCGGCTGTCCCACCGGCTTTGTGCTTGTGCTCGTCCTTCTCGCTTCTCTTGGGTCTGCCTCGTCCCCGTCTCCCAGCAGACGTCAGCTCCAGCTCGGTGTCAATCGGTATTGGGAACTGCTGCTGCTGCTGCCCATGATGCGTGTCCACCAGTTCGCTACTGTTCTCCTGTTCATGCTCTGGACTGTGTGTGTTACTGTGCTGTGTGTCTTTGGCTTGTGGTTTCATGACTTTGGATGTTTCTGCATTGAGTATCGAGGACCCTGTCACTTCGATGGGGTACTTTCTTGGTCTGCCCTGTGGTCTTCTGATCTTGTTCTCCTCCACAGGGTGCTTTCTAGGTCTTCCTGGAGGTCTTTTGACATTCAACTGGAATACATATTTCGTATCATTAATGGTATTGGTGATATTGTTCTTGTTGTTGAATGTTTGTTCTATTATCACTGAGTCTTCATTGGATGCTGAGTTGCTTAGCGTCCCTAACGACTGTGTTTCCACTCTGAATGTAGGTTTCATTCGCTGTCTTGGTTTCAGCATGGTGTTTGGGGAATTATTCACAAACTTGAATTCCTTTGAGGATGGCTGAGGGGAATTTTTCGTGCTTGCTTGTCTGCGTTGCACTGGTGATTGCGACTTAGCACCATTTAACTGACTTTGTGCATCTGGATCAGATTTCACCGGCTGGACACTGAACACTTCGACGTTTTCACTCATCTTTGTAAACAGCAGCCTTCTTTAATGGTAACAATAACTGACTTTCTTCAAAATAACCTAGAGGAATAACCTTTTGCTTCGTGAAACTACTGATTTCGAGAATATGCCTAACTCTTGATCAAATATAATAGTATTGATCGACCCAACAAGCTCTCTGAGGCCGCTTGTTCAATAAATTTGTCTAGTTGGCAAAGAATGTAACAATAAACAAGTGGGAAATCACAAGAAAAAAAAACCCAGCAAAAACTTCCGTTTCAGGTAATACTGGCCCTACCACAATCTCTACCCAGTAAGAAAAATTTAAAGAGAGCCCATCTCATCGCTTTGAATAGGAAAGGCATAAGTTAGTGTTAGTTGAACGGTTTCTGAATAGAATCATGGGTAAAAAGAGAACCAGCAGGTTCCAAGAGGAACAAAGAAAGAAGAAGCGTTCTGAAAACGACGCCTTGTTAAGTGTCGGGCTAGCTAATTTGGCCAATGCTATTGATGATGAAGAGTTATTAGATCATGAAGATGATAATAAAAATTGGGATGATGAAGAACAGGATTATGAAATGAAACCACGTTCATTAAAACAAGAAGAGCAAGGGTTTGAGGCGTTGCCTATCAAAAGAGCAGGTAAAGTTGAGAGAGTCTTGAAGAAAATACCTATCAAGGCTAAACCTGAATCAGAAGATGAATCAGAAGAAGAGGAGGAACAATCTAAAGAAGATCAAGAACAACAGGATGCTGAAGCTGCAGAGGAAGAAGAAGAGGAAGAACCAGATACAGAGGAGAAAATTCTTGCCACTAAAGAAGAAATCGCAGAGCTTGTGGAAAAGCTAATGGAAGATCCAGAAGAAAGTATTGGTGCTCTTTCAAGATTGTTGAAAATGTCCAAATCTAAGAATCCAAATACATCAGCGTTTTCATTACTGGCTATTGTTCCTGCTTTAAAATCTATTGTCCCTGGCTATAGAATCAGACCTTTGAGTGAAGGTGAGAAGAAAGAGAGAGTTTCCAAAGATATCCAAAAATTAAGAAATTTTGAACAAACTTTAGTCATTAATTACAGATCATACATCGAATTATTATCCGACTTGGCTAAAAATTCATTCAAGGAACCAAAGATGGCTGTCTTTGCATGTAAAGCTGCATGTGAATTAGCTATCAATTTCCGTCATTTCAATTACAGACCTGATGTGCTTATAATAATCATTAGAAGAATTTGTAAGCCTTCATCAAAGAATGATCCTGTTTATCAGAATTGTGTCAAAACTTTAGAAACTCTGTTGAATGATGATGATACTGGTGAGGTTTCTTTTGATGTTGTTAGATTATTGACAAAGACCTTGAGATCAAGAAAGTATAGAGTTGATGAAAGTGCTTTGAATATTTTCCTATCGTTGAACATCTTGTCTGATTATGATCCAAATGCTACTGAAGAAGAAAGAGAACAAAGATTGAAGTTGAAGAAGAAGGACAGAGTTCATTTATCCAAGAAGGAAAGAAAAGCTAGAAAGGAAAGAAAGGAGATTGAAGAAGAATTAAGAAAAGCAGAACAAAAAGTCTCTGAAGAAGAAAGAGAAAAGAATCAGGCACAGATCCTAAAGATGCTATTGACATTATATTTGGATGTCTTGAAAGAAAAACCACAAAATTTATTAGCCTCTGTTCTTGAAGGTCTAGCAAAGATTGGTCATATGGCTAATTTTGAACTGTTAGGTGATTTCTTAGTCGTTTTTAGAGAGATCATCCAAAACGTTGAAGCTGAAGAATTAGATGAGAACACATCCTTGTCCAGACATGTGTTATTGAGTATAGCCACTGCTTTTGCTTTGGTCGCTACACATTCTCAGTATAAAGTCCCTGTTGATTTATCTAGTTTTGTTGATTCATTATATCATATTCTATTCTATGTTGCGATTGACCCAGATATTGAATTTTCTCATAAGACTTTAAGATTGGCTGATCCTTTGACTAATAGTTTGACTAAACCAGCTGTTAATATTTCCACCAGAATTGAATTGTTGTTGAGAGGTCTAGAGAATATTTTCTTCAAATCTAAAAATGGTTCAAAAACAAGAGCTTTAGCATTTTCAAAGAGACTATCAATGTCTTTATTACATACACCTGAAAAATCATCAATTGCACTATTGAAGTTCTTGGAAAAGATCCTTGCTAGATATTCTGAGGTTGGTGGTTTGTTCTCAACCGAAGATAGAATCGCTAATGGTAAATTTTTGATGGAAGCTGAGATTCCAAGTAGAAGTAATCCAGATGCTGCTACTATTTATGAGACATTTTTATTAGAGAAGCATTACTGTCCATTAGTTGCCAAAGGTGCTAAGGCATTGGTTCAACATTCGAAAGAGTCATTAAAATAAGAGATCTAATACATATCATAGATGAAAGGATAATCTGCCACCAATCTTTACAAATAATATATCTATGCACGTATCTTTATTGAATCTATAAAAATGATAAGAAGAACTATAATTTCAAAGCAGATGTACCTTGCTTGACTTTATCTTTCTTCAAATTACCAGAAACATCTCTCTTTTCACCTTTATCACCAATAATGGTAATATTACTTGCCTTAGATAACGTATCCATGACATCTTGTTTCTTGGATTTTTTGTGACCCGATTCTTCTTTAGATTTGAACTCCTTGGATCTCTTTCTTTTGTTAGCCCTTCTTAATCTATGTTTATCTTCTCTAGATAATTCATCTCTTGCAACAACCGCACCAGATTTCAATGAAATTTCATTGTCATTACCAGATCTAGTAGCCTTATAAATTTCTTGCGGAGCTAATGTGTTTGCACTTGAAGAAGTTAATGGTTGAGCATCTTCCATAGCGATAGTTGGTGCATTAACCTTAATATCAATTGATTTTTGAGCTGGTTTCGGTATGAAGTGGGCAGAACTCAACGCATCTAATTTATATGAAATGGATTTGAATAGTTCTTTGATCTCATCATGGCTTTTTTGTAATTCCTCTGAGATTGCATTGTCTTGTTCACCTTTATAATCGTCCTCATAAAGTTCTGCCAATGATTTGGATGATTTGGCTTCACTTAATTCAAATGTTGATGATGGTCTGAAGTTTGTAACATCCGTTATGACTCTTCTTGGTAAATCATCGAAGTTGTCTTCTTTGATTCTTCTTCTGATTAAATCTTCTAAAGTTTCAGTAACTTCCTGTGTTATGACTGGTACCGGTTTAGCAGTTCTTTCGAATTCTAATTCTTCACTTAGCAAGGCATCAGCAGGACGATCTTTAGCTTTGACTTCACCTTTCATGGCCCATTTCTTTTCAGCAACAGCTTCCTTCTCCAACTGCTGAATCTCTCTTTGAATCTTCAATTGCTGTCTTTCAAAACTAGATAGATTTTTCTCGGATTCTCTTTGTTTTTGTTCTTCATCATCTTCCTCCTCTTGGACGTCTTCATCATCATCGTAAAGATCGTTCATAGCTGATTTCATACCATCATCATAATCGTCTTCATTTAGTTCACCATCTGATTCTGCTTCATCATCATCATCCACTTCATCCTTTCTGGAGCCTGTTTCTCTCTTGAAATGAAATTTTGATTTTTGCTTCTTGTCAAAGAAATCATTATGGTATAAAATCTCTTCGTCTTCAGAATCAGGTATATCACCGAAGTAATCAACATCTTCATCATCATTGTTTTCGTTTTCTTGTGCTAAAATTTGCTTATTGAAATCATCAATGGAGAAGAAACCATCATTCAGGCCATGAACATCTGGTTTTGGTTCGGTCTGTTCATTCTCGCCGTCACTTTCTTCTTCAGCTGATTGGAAATCATCTTCGTCATTTTCATCACTGACAACTTCTTCACTATCATTGCTATCTTCCGCACCGTCTTCTTCATCCTCGTCGACTTCTTCACTATCATCACCAATCTCGTTTTGTTGTATTTCCCCAAACGCATCCTCACTATCAACTTCTTCATCTTCGTCTTCTTCGCTCTCGGGTTGTTGTTGTTGGTGACGAGCACCATTCTTCTTTTTCAAGGATGGAATGGTGTCAAACATCAAACTTTCAGTAACTGATTCCAAGATCATCTTAGCCTGTGGCCACACTTGTGTGGCATCCAAGCCATCAACGTAAATCTCATCCAGCACCGAATTACCCTTACTGATCGGATCAAGTAGAGATTTGATCAAATTCAAAGCGTTTTGAGAGTCGGACAAGTCCTCCAATATAGAAGTTGGATCTTTCTTCAATGACTCGAGTATATCAGCCATCCTCTGTGAGTTTTCGCAGATAATTTGCTTCTCTTTTGTGTTTTTAAGTATGCGATGAGCTTTAAAAAATTTCTGTATGAAAAAAGTTAAACGGTACAGGCACATTAAAACAGGGCAACATAACCTTTCCTGTTTCGGTTGCACATAGAAAATACTACGCATAGTTGTCTCTTGAAAGATTAAAGAAGGACATGAATTTAACTCACTAGATACAAATGATGAAATAGTAGCGACGGAGAAGAAATATCATAGCACAAAAACTGCTGTAGTACCAATAACGGAGAGAATGGCACTAACGACAATAATGATCCAACATTGAATTCTTTCTCTCTTAGTGATGGTAGCATGACAGATTCTGATGTAAAACAAGCATGGTAAGATCAAGCAAAGTAAGAAACATAAACCTGCACCCATAAATGAGATAATCTTGTCGAAGTCTGGAATCAAAATGGAAACCACCACGAAAGTTGCATTTACAGCAATCGTAATCAGAGTTTGTAAAAGTAATCTCCATGAATAAGCAAGTCCTTGATAGTGAGATAAATCAGTGACTTTGAACATCATCTCAAAAATAGAAATGATTGGTCTTGCATTTAAAGGAGTCTTTGAGAATGGGACCATAGCCATTAAGGAGCAAATAACGATGTATGTCCATTTAGGGTAACCGGTTGTGGTCAAGACACTCTTGGTGACTTCTTCTTTGACATTAGAACCAAACATTAAAAACCCGATAGTAGCCATTGAAGCATCTGTTAAGTATGTGATGAAATATGTGACCTTCAAACAGTCTTTGAATTTATGTGGATGTCTCATATCGACTCTCAAATTTGGGAAGATAGCATGACCACCAAATGGTGCCATTAAAATACCAATTGCAATCAAAGCGTCAGCGGAAGTTTTTGGGTACATATAAGTAGTGGAAACTTCAATCAGAGAACCTGGAGCATCTTGCTTCAAAAGTCCCGAAACGAAAATAGCACCCACAACAGTAATGGTACTTGCGATCCCTAATAAACTGACTAAACTTAAAATATTCAATGGTAAAAACGAAGGTGGAGTCAAAACTAAGAATGCAAGGAATTTGAAATGATTAATTGAAACTGATGGGAACAATGCATTTAAGGAATCAGCAAAAAGAACTATTAATGAAACACCACTTCCCAATAAGTCCAAGGAAAAAAGAAATGAAATCAAGGCCCTACCGTTTGGACCAAATGCAACAAATGCTAAATCTGAGTATGTCATTAGAGTTGGATCAGTATCCATACAGCGAGACAACAAATCAGCAGAGTAGAAAGTCAAGGCAGCACAAAGAGTCAATGCAGGGATACCAAGTACCCAGCCAGCATGTTCAAGACCCAATGGTAACGCTAATAAACCAATACCAATCAAAACATTGACACTGTTGAAAATGGTTTGTGGAGCAGTTGATTGACCAGCAATGACAGTGACCAATTGACCTTTGCTTTCAACTTTCTTCAAGACCAAAGGTGTGGTTTCTTGGAACTCTGTAAACCCTGGATCTAAGTGGACACCACCGTATGAATAAATTGATTGTTGGTTGATAGATGAATCATCAATGACAGCAGAATAATCACCCGAATGATGATCAAAATCATCGTGACTAGGTTTGCTTCGTAAGAAGTCAAATTCGTTTCTTTGGACCACTGATGATAACCTTTGACCATTAAATGAAGGAGCTAAGGTATCTCTGTCAAACAAAGCATCACCATCTCTGAAGTAAGAACGAGAATGAGCTGTGGTTGACTTGATAGGTTCGATGGTTCTGAAGGACTGAGCTCTTCCAACAGATGAGGCAAAACGACTCAAAGAATTTGGACCTTTGAAAGAACCAATCGGATTGTTCAAGAATGAGTCTCTTCTCATCCGAATGGAGTGTCTGGTTCTTTGAATTGGAATGGACATATATGATGCTTGATTTGTAGGACTATCATGGCCATCTGTGCCACGTTGGGAGCTGCTAGAGGGACTCATGTGTTGATAGCCGGATGGTTTTATGTGGCCAAAGGGTTGGTGATTGCAAAAACTCTAAAAAGGAAGCTAGACAAGCAATTTTGAAGACCGGGTTGCAAAAATGTCGGTTCTTAAGGCAGCACCTTATCCAAGATTCTCGAAAAGTAAACAAACAAAGATAAGCGTGCACGTGATATCGTCACACAGAGCTTAGGGCCTCGTTCAGCCTACCTGCCTTATTACGGCAACTGGTGCCACTGGGACCTGGGCCCTGGGGATATTCGCACTACAACCTACGTTCAGAATACTGTTTCAAATCAAATCAAAAAAATGGGGATTTCATATCACATTCTCCCACAAATCAATACATCAATTATTTTTCACCTGTTTCACTTTCTAGTAAAACCTGTATCTTTTTATGTACTATTTCAACATCTAGTATGGGTTGAATCTTCCTCTACCTCTAGCCCTTCCTCTGAAACCAGCTCTGCCTCTTCCTCTACCTCTGCCACGAGTGAACCCCGGAATGTTGGTTCTCTTTGGCACCACCTTCAAGTTTCTTCCTCTAAGAACTGAGTCGTTCAGCACCAGCGAGTTTGTGACGGACGAAGGTTCAGCGAATTCGATGTATGCAAAACCTTTTGGCTGACCGGTGAGTTTGTTTAACAAAATGGTGACTCTATTGATCACACCAACAGATTGAAAATGTTTCTGGAGTTCCTCGGGGCTGGCCTCGTAATCAACGTTACCAACGTAAATGGAACGAGCATCGACATCTGACTTCTCTTCCTGGACGCCCTCCTCCTGTTTGGCGAGGTCAGCGTGCAACTCACGCAGTTTGGCAGCCTCTTCTGCGTTTATGTCTGTGGTGGAGTCCAGAGGCTGTTGGTCTATGTTTTCCTGCTCATGGGCAACTGGTGCCTGCTGTTCCTGCGGAAGAGCAGTGTTCACTTGTTCGGAGGGTTCGCTCATTGAGTTGTGTGCGTGGAGACGGTGGCGCGTGGTGCTGGGGAGCCAGGACCGCTTTTGAGTAACTTTCCATTTCAACTGACTTTTTCCTGTACTACTTACTTTCTCTCATAAAACAAGGCGCTGTTGTGACGCTTTATGCACACGCACATTTTGCAGCAGATCAGCTTGACGAGATGGCTTGCACTACTGTGAAAGGGACTCAGGAGACCTCAGAGACCGTTTTTAGATGACCTGGTTTAGAAGTCTGGTGCTTCCTTGGCTGTCTTCTTTTTGTTGTCGGCGAATCCATTTGTTGATCAATCTCGCCTAATCTCCAATCAAAACCTGTGTTAAACTCCACGAAAAGCACACAAACATAATTTCTGGACCCACATACCCCTGATTCACTAGAAAGGGTGCTCAAGATCCCCTGCACAATCGACCGATGCTGTCACACACGCTCAATTCTGCGCTTGTGCCCTTTTTCTGTGTCTTTCTGGCACTTTTGCTACTGGTCCATGCTGCCTCAGAACAACCATCCACAACAGTCATTGACATCTTATCACAAAACGTGGAGTTTAGTTACTTCCTGAGATTGCTACAAAAGAACTTATTGGTACCGTACCTCAATGAGTTATCCAACATTACACTCATTGCCCCAGTAAACTCAGCCTTTGTTGAAACCTTCTGCCCTCAGGATTTGGAAACAATCAATGATTGCTTAGAAAAGACTCTCAATGACTTTGACCAAGATAAATTGAGCTCGTATATTATCGATACTCCAATCTCATCCACTGATTTTGAAGGATATAAAGTTTTCCATACTGTTGCCAATAAAGAAGATCCCCAAAACTTCACTAAACCAGTCATTGCTCATATTGATGCTAAACACAATGTATTCCAATTCAATAAGATTGATGTCGTCGAACCAGATCTCTTTGCCCTCTCCCAAAAATCTTATGTTCAGGGAATTGACGGAGTCTTTGCACCCAAATCTTTGCAGGATCTGTTGAAGGGGAATGGAACCAATTGTAACTTCATGAGAGAATTGTTGAAAGCGAACTCAGATTCCATAGATGGAACCACATTGTTCATTCCGACTGACGAGGCAGTGGATTTAGAGCCACACCAAGTTACCTATTTATTATCAGACCACGGTGAAAGTGATAGACAAACTATTTTGAACTCCCTGATTGTTGATGGATATCATGCTGGCGACACTAATAGCATAGTCAATGATAGAAATGGTTTCCCAGTCAACATTACCTCTACAGATGGTGGTAAGCATATTATTTTGAACAATACCTTCACTTCAAGCTCTGAGGCAGGAGTAAGCTCTAGTGGTTTATTTCATTTTTTTACCAACAGCTCTTTATTACCTCCGGTAGAGTTCAACCCGTTGAAAACTTTAGTTGGTTTAGGTGCTTCAGCTTTTGTTGATGAATTGGTGCTGCAAGATCTGACCTACTTGATCACTAATAACTCTGTTGAACAGACCATCTTTTATGCAATGGATGCTACTCAATTTTCTACCTCTTCAAAATCATCCAACCTTTATCACTTCGTGGATGAGAAGATAGAAGATTTATCAAAAGCAAAGTCGTTATACAGCACAAGATTTTGTAATTCTAAGAAACTTGGTGAGTCTTGTCAGAGAATTAAGATTGAGAGCGTTGGCGAAAACTCGTACATGATAAACAACAATGTCTTGGTTGAAGCTGGCCCCTTCAAAGTTGGAAACACTGTTATTTATTTGACAGACGATAACGTTAGAACACCCAATGAATTCTTAACCTCAGTCAATCCTGCGTTCCATTGCACGAAATCTATGAATTTATTATCTGAGTTGAAATTAACCAAGTTTTCAAACAATGGTCTTGGATATACTGTTTTCCTACCTTGTTATGATTCATATAGGGATTTTGATTTGACCTTGAACTATTTGAAAAAGGATAGAAGTTTAATGGACAAGATAATGAGAAACTTCATTTTAGAGGGTCTTGTTTATTCTGATATTGAGGGGAAAACTGCATTATCAAATTTGAACCATGACAAAGTGCTGATCCACGATATCAATAGCACAGAAAATGGCAACCTGAGACTCAGGTTCAATAATGAATCCCTTATCCTCAAGCAGAATGATGATATTTTGTTTAATCAAGGTGTGATTCACCCGGTGAAAAAACTACTGATACCTGAAGATGTTGAGATATCTCTCGAAAGTATTGTTAGAAGTTCAGTTGGAGCCAATAGTTTATTCTTGAAGTTTTTGGAACAGTTTGACCAGTTCAATGATATTTTATCAACTGAGAAAGGATATTCGGTTTTGTTGCCTTCATCTTTAAAATTGAAACAACCATTTGCAACAAATTCAACTTTGGAAAAATTTTTAAAATTGCATATCATACCAAACGAATCATTGAGTGACCTCTACAGGTGTGATGGTGAGAACGATATCCAAACATTAGATCCAAAGGTGAATTTGACTTGTTCCAAAGTTTCGGATAACAATGCCTTCCTATCAATAAAGGATGGTGCTGAGAATGGAGTCAATATATTTGCTAGAGGATGTACGAATAATGATGATCGTTCCTGCGTTTATTTGATTGACAAACCGATCAACTTGAAGTGGATCGACGGTGAGTCACACTACCACGTAAGCTTACCTGGTATAGCCCTTGGAGTTGGTATTCTGTTAGGTTCATTACTGATGGTTCTGATCTTATCTTGCCTAATGTTAGTGATCCTGCGAAAAAGAAAATCCACGTTCACAGAGAGTGAAGAAGACGCTGAAAATACAACCTTAATCCACGAAAACAGTGGCTTAGATATCGACTACAGTTCAACTTCTAATGGAAACAATTTTGAAGCAGGTTATTCCGACAACACAAATGTTAATCCAATTAACTTTCCACAAAAGAAGACTCAAGTCATCAACTGATATTTATTTTCTCTGAAAATATTTACATAAATATATACACTATCGACTACTTCAACAATTGTAAAAAACTATTGATTCACTGGTATGTTCATGAACATTTCGTAGATTGCCGAATAATGTCCTAAAACACCAAACAGCACACATAAGTGCCAGATGTTGTGCGAGGAGAAAATATAATCAATCCACCATAGTGAGGCTAACGAGTTGGCATGTTCGGTAAGCGGTGGTGTTTCCTTGAAATATGCATCCAGATTTCCTATGACTTTTTCTGAAACAATCTCTTCTTCTTCTGGTTGATCTTGATCAATGAGGACATCAGTTCTAAATCTCTCAGGAACCAATGATCCATAGAACACAACTCCAATTAAATACCAAATCAGACTTCTAGTGATTGGAACGTAATAGCCTAATGCATGAACAAACCCCTTTTGATACCCCAAAAAGAAGAATGCTGAGATTCCCAGAGCTGACAAAGAAATGTAAAAAGCAATTCTGAATGGTTTTGATTCAGGACGGTCAAAAAATGCAGTCCAGTTGAAGAAGAGACCACCAACACCACAAAATAATGAAAATAAAATGAAACCAGTTCTCAAAATTGGGTAATAGAATAGTGCAGCATATTCAGTGGTGACAATTGAGGCAGTGATCAAGACTGTGATACCAGTGTAATCCATACAGATGAATTTCTTTCTAAGGTACAGACTTGAGGTGCCGTTAAAAGTATGCCAGGCGGATGAAGATATTAGACATTTGACACTTGATATCAGAAACAGGTAAATAACGAGGTTATCAAGAAATGCTCCCTTCTGAAACAGTTCGGAATTAGGAAAATCATAGGCACAAATATAGATCATTATAAATGCACCGAACAAATGGGTCCAAATGTTGGATGTTTCGTTGTGACAGGTGCAAATACTTTTGACAGCATGTAAATGACTGTTGTGGAATCTGTAACCATGTACAATATACTGGTTCTCTCTCCAAGGGAACGGTAATTCAAAATAATGCAATAATCTTTTAGAACCATGTGTGACGGCGTTCTCGTAATTGTGAAACTTGACTTCAAAACTCTTGATGGCATCATAACGATTCGAGTGCAATGAGAAATAATCCTCACCCAATAAATTGTTTGCTTCATTCTCCACTAAGTAATTGAACTGATTAATTTTTGCATCTAGGAAGTGCAGCCCTGTTAAAAGCTTCTCATGGAATCCTAAGTTTTCATTGGAGTTTAATGAAGACAATAAATCACCAAAATGCTCGTCCAGTATTGAACTGAATCTCTCTAAACTAACTGAACTGGAAAATACAGAATTCTTGATAGCAATAAGAGTGTCATATAGATTTTGTGAAGTCTGAATGGATTCAACATCAATGCCAGGCTTCCCATCAGGACAGGTGGCTGATTTGAAAAAGTTTTCTATATTATCCAGCTTTGCCTCTATAGACTCAATAAACCCATTAATAGAAGAAAGTAAGTCGTCCTCAAGCGAGTTCCTTTTAACGATTTTGTGGATTGAGGTCGAGGATGAATGCGCCTTTCTCAGAAGCTGTAAGTCCATACTGTTATGTCTCTTATGCTTGACGGTATTTGAATTCAAAGAATGAGTCAGGATCTCTTTACCTGAGGCAAACGTCCCTGTGCTCATTATGGTACTCTTCGAGTTTTTCGGGTCTTTTGTAGAATTTGGATGAGAATGGGAGGTGGTCCCAGTATTTATAAAATAGGAGAGGAGCAACACGCTTGATACGGAATGGATTTTCTGTGATTCACACTTGACTCTGACTTTGGGTATCTGATAGCAGATTTATGAACAGCGGATTGCTTGCAATGCTTGAATCAAGACCGGATTCGTTCTTAGTAACACTTGATAATAAGAAGATATGTTCTTGTGGTTGTCACTGTGAGTTGAACCACCTTTTTTTTTTGATATTCTGATCTCGAAAATCGAATTTGTATGCAAAAAGAAAAAAAAAAGAACTTTCGATCTTCTTGCATTTTTGTGCCACAGACGCAAACCAGAATGCCTATCAACCAGCCTTCGAATCAGATAAAGCTTACCAATGTCTCTCTTGTCCGTATGAAGAAGGCCAAGAAACGGTTCGAGATTGCCTGTTATCAAAACAAGGTTCAGGATTGGAGATCAAATGTGTAAGTAGAGGCAAATGATATAAGGCTCACGAAGTACTAATTGTTGTTCCAGCGAGAAAGATATCAATGAGGTGCTGCAGATTCCACAAGTCTTCCTCAATGTCTCCAAAGGACAAGTTGCTCCAAACGATGATTTACAGAAAGCATTTGGTTCGACAGATACTGACAAAATCATTCAGGAGATTTTACAGAAAGGTGAGATTCAATTGAGTGAGAAAGAAAGGCAAGCTAAGAGTGAACAGGTGCAAGCTGAAGTCTTACAGATAATATCCACAAAATGTATCAATCCTAAAACGAAGAAAAGGTATCCACCAACGATGATCCATAAAGCCTTGAATGAATTAAAAGTCAACATCGTTTCTACCAAGCCATCCAAAACGCAGGCTTTAGAGGCAATTAGATTACTGGTATCTAAGCAGATAATTCCAATTGTCAGGGCAAAAATGAAGGTCAAACTCGTCTTTGAATCGAAAGATGCTAAAAAGGTCTCAGAAAAGGTTCTGCCATTATTAGACACAATCGAAAACGAAGATTCTGGTAAATTTTGGGAGGTGACGTCGCTAATTGACCCTGTTAACTATCGTGAACTGGTCGATTTGGTGGGAAAGCATAAAACAGCATCGCTTGAGGTGCTTGACATGGCTGTGATTGATGAATCGGACAACTGATATGCATTATGTATATAGAATTCAAATGATGGCTTTTAGTACCTCTAGCACATTGATGATTGTATCCAACTTGGAATCGTTACTTTCGTCCTGACCCAAAAACTTCGAACTTAGCGTTATTATAAGATTTCTTGTTTCACTATGCGCATAAAGTAGCTTTGCTATGTGATTGACCAAGACGGAGAGACCGACATCAGTGTTGAGCCCCATCAAACACTTCTTATCACAGGTAAAATCTTCGAATGACTCTGACAGCGTGTTGAGCTGGAAGAACGTTTGGGCATCGGGTGCTGAAACATCGAAAGTCGAATCAGCTTCCCCGTTTCTTGTGATGAAAAGTAGCCTTCTGTCAGAGAATTCAACAGTTTGCACTGATATATGCGTATCACCAATGGTCTTAGAGAGTTGGCGTCCTTTGAAAGCAAGCATTCTCGAATTTTCTGTGTCTTTTGTGGAGGAAACACAAAAACAATTGATGAGGATTTGATTTTACAGAACAAAATAAAACAAAAAAAAACCCACAGTAAATACCTTCTGCACATCACAAAATCAGAATGGTCAGTGCGCTCTCGTCCCGGGATGAGTCACATGCTGAATCCCACTTGATACCAGAGAGGACGTTAGAAAGAACATCATACACATCACTTCAGCAGTTAGTCTATCTCATCACATCTGCTATTTGCACCACGGTTTTCCTCCTTGTCCTTTTTATATGTGCACTTTCACAAAATCTGTTTGATTTATTCAAAAAGACCAACCAGGAAGATAGTAGTTTGCATGACGGTCAGATCTACAGTCCTGAAGAACTAAGACTGGTCCCAGATGTATCATACTATTTCGGGCTTCTCAATGTACATGTCAACAAGTACGAAATCATCACTGAGGATGGGTTTGTCATTTCAGTCCACAGACTAGTGGATCCCTACGAACCAATCCAAGCGAGAAGGGCCAGAAAACCAGTGCTACTTCTTCATGGACTTCTCCAGTCGTCTGGCTCATTCTGCTCCAGTGGAAAAGATTCGTTAGCATTTATGTTTTTCAAAAGTGGATACGATGTTTGGTTGGGTAATAACAGATGTGGTTTTGAACCAAGGCATATAAATTACAGCCCCAATGATTTCGAGATGTGGGATTGGGATATTGTGGATATGTCCAAGTATGATTTAACAGCAATGATAGATCATGTGTTAGCCAATACGGACTTTGAAACAACAAAGTTAGCGCTAGTGTGCCACTCACAAGGAACAACACAGGGGTTCATCAGCCTGGATAATGATCGGTTTGGAAACAACTCCAAGATTAGTTGCTTTGTTGCATTGTCGCCCGCTGTGTACGGTGGTTCATTGATTGATGAAAAGAACTTCATTAAGGTTATTGCAAAAATGACTTTGAATAACTACTTTTTTGGAATTTGGGAATTCATGCCATTGATGTTGACGATGAGAAATCTTTTGGTCAGGTATAGAATCTTTGGATATTTGAGTTACACAATGTTTAACTACCTATTTGATTGGAATGATAAACTATGGGATAGAAGCATCAGAAACAGACACTTCCTTTTTTCACCGGTTTTTGTCAGTGTGAAACTCATGTCTTGGTGGCTAAATGATAAAACCGGTTTCAAGATATCTAAGGCAATTCTCCAAGACAATATGACATGGTTCGATGATAGCACTCCTAGCGTATTTCTGGTCGTCCCTCGGAAGGATAGACTCGTTGACGGAGCTGCCTTGATCAATCATCTTCAGAATTACGAGCCTCCTTCATCGTATTCATATATCCACCTATCTGATTACTCACACTTGGACGTATTATGGTCTAAGACCGTTGTAAAAGACGTGGGAAAGCCCATTCTTGATTTCTTTCAGAAGCACAGCTACTAGAGGTATTTGAACTTCAACATTACATAATACATAATACATAAATTTACATAATACATAATACAATACAAACCGCTTACGTAATATACATGTCCAAGGTCCAAGATCCAAGAACCCGAACCGAAACCCAAAACCATTATACGCTGGCAATCTGAACGCCTTACCGAAACCGGAAACTTAAATATTGCACCTCCAGAGATCTGCCGTGATCACAGGCCAATCGATGTGCCTCTTCAGAAAAGTAACAGTTCTTCCAATGATAAACGTACATTCAGAATTCCTAAAACCTTCTGCAAGCCGGCAACCTTCGGTTACGGGTCCAACACAGCTGGTAGTCAAAACAACCTGTTCCGAGTAACCCAATGCCGGCGGATCCCTGCAGAAATATCCCCGAAGAAGTGCTACAGTCTCAATGCCGTTCACTAAAGGCCAAGTGCCTGCTGAACGATACCGAAAACGTGTGAATGTTGCCTGTACGACAAAACCATAGGGTAGACAACGGTCTTCCGATAATACCTTTAGTCCCGGACCACCGTGGACACTTCATGACGGTTGCAGAGGTTTTACCTGCACCTCAAAAATTTGCCAAAGTGAGGGAAAAATCACTCCTCGAGTATCTTGATCCTCGAGTTTTGTAGTTTAGATATTGGGCAAGACCTCAGCTGCATAATCTCAATCTGATCAGAGAGCCTATATGTCGAAAACGCAGACCGAAAGTGTGTCCTCACAGGAACCCCTTGGTTGGAACATCACTTTTCTTGAACGTTAAAACGATACATAGCAGGCAACATCCCCTTCCTTTGTGTTTTATGGTTAACCATTTACGTATATCCGGTTAAGTGCAGTATTCTGATGTGGCAGCGAATCCCATAAGTTGAAGACCCACCTTGTCACAATGACATGCGGTATGAGCAGGGTGTTGAAATGCGCTCGAAACTAATGTAGTCATGGAAACTGTGGAGTCTAAGCCTCAACTAGCATAGACCCTCTGAGTATCTATATAAAGGGCGTTTGTGTCGAGTTAGTTCATACTTTATAGTTTTAGATATAAGTATCGTTTTAGTCTATCAAGTTGTATAACAGGTAACATGTTGCTAATCATAGTTTATTTGTCTCACAACTATATCAGGGTGGACTGTCGAGTCCGCCCGTTTTCGAAGGATTCCAATGAAGGAAATGTTCAAGTTTAATCAATGCCAAGGGGCTAGCCAGGCAATCCAGAGATACTTGTTTTAGTGGAGGCTTAGACCCAGAGGCTTTGGAGTTTCCATGACTACCTTAGTTTCAATAACCTCAGCTGTCCATATTCTAGCATAGCCTCTCTGAATATCTATAGGAAGAGCGTTCGTTTAAGTTTATCAACTTGTATAACAAGTACATTTCGCTAATCAACAGCTACTTGTCTGGTGTACAAGAGAGTGGGTGACCTGCATTCAAGGGCCCGATGATATTCTCTAGTAGTATTCCCAAAGAACTACCAGGTTCTAGAACTAGACCTTCTTCTTTATTGATGAAAGGACCAAGGAAACAGCGCAAACTTGGCGTAGCATCTCATATAACCGGAAAACAGCAATCATTTATGTAAGGCAGACATAATGAGCAGTAGTAGAAAGATTGACGTTGTGAAAACTCTGGAGAATGTTTGAGGAAACCTTGTTTGTAGCGAATACATGCAACAGCAACTCGAGGAGTGGTAAGAAGACAATGATATAAAGGGAAACCTCTCTCTCTGTTACAGATAAAGGAACCTGTGAGGCCCACTTTAGTTCTTGTAACCAGAAAAGTGAATGGCGATATATTACTTGATGAAATTCAAACCATACTTATATTAATATCGAGATAGCATGGACTGTAGGGGCCCAGCGACTCTTTCCGCTTGTTCAGTTTGGTGTGACATGATGACAGTGTCATCGAGTTATAAAAATCCCAGTAGTGCATATTATAATGTCGACATCAGTTAACATAACACAAACAACATTGCTTTTGGACGGATTTCAGCATGGGACACATTGTTCACCTCATCTCTTCTTAGATTTATGGTTCGTAATGTTCAGAGGATTCTGTTGGACTAACGTAGATGTTACTAAGCCTGTACGGTCCTTGATGGGTGTCTATATAATGATGGTATACCTCTTATTGATTAAAATAAAGTAGGAGTTCACAAGGTTGGACTGCATGTAGCAAACATGTCCGCTATCAGTAGTTGTTGGGCTTACAAGATGTTCAATCAGTTGAAATATTGGAAATGTTAAACTATGAACTAACTGGCTGGTCATGATGGCGGTAGCTTTGTTATCATTCTTCGTTGATAACATTAATCGAGAGAGTCTTAAAGGCGTCTCATGAGGAATGCCTTCTGCTCGTTTCCGGTAATGGAGTATTTGATGGACCATGCCTATGATCATATTAGTAAGAAAAGAAATGGTTATAGTTTAGATAGCGGAAAGTCTTAGAAAATTAACATAGTGGTGCTCTGTGTCAGATCTTTTTTTGTTAGATGAGTGTGCGTCTTGAAAAAAATGCGAATTCTGTTTGTGTGAATTGGAATTTTGCATCCATGAGCTGTAAGCCGTACAAACGTGTTAGTTTTTGTGTTTCTAGAAGTATTTATATGGTGCAGATTTCGGTCTGAGCACTGTGAAGCTGGGCACTGCTTTTTTTATTTTTGTTTAGACCTTGATGACACAAAAGCAGTATTTTTCAAAGCAGTGGAATCTTGGGATCAGGATTAGAACTGTTCCTGATTCAGCTGCTACTTCATGCTTATCATATTTTGAGGTGTACTGAATATTAGGTCTTGACACGTTATAATATATGCTGAGAACTATTAGCTAACTTTATAGATTGAGATTAGCGCTCCTATCTTCTGTGTTTCTTTTTTGAATCGTACCGTAACTTTACGCAGAGATTCTTCTCGCTAGTGTATGGCAAGTACTGTGATCGTCTTGAATCTTTGTTTCTTTTGTTGTTTGGATCAAAACTCACAGAGTTTGAGATTAAAAAATTCACAAAAAAATGATATTTGAATATTTTAAGTCATGTTCTGTGAGTGTCTGAGTCTATTCCTTGCTAATGTCTAGGAGGTTTTGCAATATTTATTGGGTGGACAATGGGTTGTTTAAGCTACTACCAAGATATTTTCGTTTTCTCCTTCACTCTCAGTTGATTCAAAGGAGGATTTCAATTTTTACATCTTCGCGAAACGATTGTTGTTTATTCAAACATTTGTGTTTAATCATTCGATTTCGATCATCAAGCTTAATAAAGCAAAACAAGGAGAAACCGATCTGAAAGGAATGAATATCCTAAGTCTTTCGTATTTTTGTCTGACGCTGCTAATTGCCAATGCTGCATCGTCTCAGGATGGCTTTCCAGCCCCATTAACGAAGCATGATTTCAGAAAAACACTTGAACAGGGTCTCCATCTAGTTGAGTTTTATAGTCCATATTGCTCACATTGCAAAAGCTTTGCCCCAATATGGGAAAAGACATGGGAGAGCTTCCATTCTGAGGGTTTAAGATTAGGTATCGCCATGTCCCAAGTTAATTGTGTAGAAAGTGGTGATCTATGCAATGATGAAAAGATAAAAGCGTACCCCACCCTCCGTTTATATGGTCCAAATGGCTTCATCAAGAACTATCCCAAATCACACAAAAGGACAGAAGCTGAAATAATCAAATTTTGCAAAGAACAGGTACTGGAGTTAGTTGACGAAAGCTCTTTACCGGATTCACAATCAGAACTGATCTCAACTGACTTGATGGTGCAACTATTAGCAAATCCTATAGATCAACCATATCTGATTTCGCTATGGCCTAGCAAACAGCTAGTTGATCTCAATGCTATTGATGAAACTTTGTTTGACACTCCGTTTTTGGAGGAGACTATCAGCTTTCAAAGAAAATGGCGTGTGATTTCAAGCCAATTAGCATCCACCAACATTGTCCCTGGTCATTTCAATTGTCTGTCTAATAAGAATATCTGTGAAACGTTGTTGTTAGAAACAAGCCATCCTAATATTATACTGGTCTTACCTAAAATGAAAGCTGCCAAAGTGATAACTTATGATCAAACAATATACCCGCTGCAGCCCAAATCTATCATTGAATTTGCTGAAAGAGTAAATGAAGCTGCAGAGTGTCCAACAGTTAACACAAGAGAATTAGTGGAATCAAAGAATATCCCTTCAAGGCTTCCATTCTTGGACTTCATTCCAACAAATGCAGAAACGTATTTTGTGTTCCTCTATGATGATGAAACGGTGGTTCCTGAGGATTTTGAGATTTTACCATACTTGATTGAACCATTGGCCCAGTTGCCCCATACTCATTTGATGAAGTCTAATGACTTGAGAATATTTGAACTTGTCGAACTGCAGAAGCGGAATCTATACAGATCCATCAATTATCAAAAATCAGAGCCTCCACGTGAATTCAATGAGCAAAGGGATGCATTGGAGATATCCACTACAGTCCCGACAATTTTATGCTTTAAGGAGTACAGCACCTTACCTGAAGTTTTTCACAGTTTTGCTCCCCATGATATCAGAGACCAGTTCAAAGTGATAGACTGGATGAAGCGAAATGCACAGCAGTCTATTAGTGAGTTAAGTCATTCCACATTTGCACACAATATGAAGCTAGTCAATGCAAACGAAAAGCTGATTATTCAGTTACTTGACAGCAAGAATGAAACAGATTCTGTGGCACATTTAAACAACTTCATTACTGGATATCATGACTATAGAGAAATGGATTTGAACCACATTTATGAAGATTTGATATCAGAAAGAGGAGCCAAAAATGTGAAGATTGAGAAGCTGAAAGAACAGAAGGTCAAACCTGCAAACGTTGTTAAAGCTCTGTCTGAGCAGATTGTTCATAGGCAACCAGAAAAGTTCACTGCCGTATATTTAGATCTGGCCAAAAGCTCCAAATTATTAAGAGATGTTGGTTTCAACACAGCTGTGGATCATCTTAATAATGGTGATGTGGTTGTATTGGATGGTAAAAGGTTCTACTATGATCATGACCCATTTGGAGCAAGACTTTCAACAAAGGAATCACCATATGCCTTGAGAGAGACATTGGCTGTGTTGCATAGGGTTCATTCGGGATCATTAAAAAGAATGTTAAGAAATTCCCCCTATGGAGATAGTCTCAGAGCTTTAGACAATGTCCATCAGTTTGGGATTGTTGGATACCTTTTGGTCATTGTGTTACTGATAATAGTTTTCAAGAGCATGAATAGATTTCTTGGAAGGCATTCTCATTTCTTCAAACGCGGAAGTCAAAATCGTGGGATCTTAGATAGTACCTCTACAAAGTCTGAATGAGTCAATATAAACTTGAAGTATGTATTTCAGTGTAGTAGAGCATTAGGAACTGTTCCCTTTGAAAACGTAAGTAACGCACGTGTTGATTGTTGCACCACTCGACTGGACCCTATCAATATTCTCAAAAAGACACACTTATTCTCAAAAACGGCAAAACCCTGCGATGATATTTATTAAATGGTCAAGATCGTAGATTAGAGATCCATGTTCAGGAAGAAATGGTTATATCGGCACATGTATGTGATTAAATCCGAACCATAATTAAATCCGATACAGAGCAATAAACAATTTTATTCCGAAACAAAACAAACATACCTTCTTGAATAAAACGAGAAACTGCCAATTACCTACAAAACTTGGTCAAGATGAGTTCCGTCAATGCTCTCGGACAGATAGCAATGAAGGAATGGACTCTTATAATTGGTCTGATATTTGGTGGTTGCTGCTCTAACGTGTTCACCCTTGAGAAGATTGTGACCAACAACCCAGAAAGTGGTAACGTTGTTACGTTCTTTCAGTTCTTATTCATTGCTCTTGAAGGGTATATCAATTTCTTTGACAAAAGTAGACCTCCTTTTTATATCAAACAGAATCAGGTTCCTTTAAAGAGATGGTCATGGGCGATCATCATGTTTTTTCTTGTGTCAGTTTTGAACAACTCAGTCTTTATCTTTAAGATTTCCATCCCTATCCACATCATCTTCAGAAGCTCAGGTACCGCAGTTGTCATGGTCATCGGATATCTCTTTGCTAAGAAGACATACAACCGCACGCAGATTGCAAGTGCTCTGTTGTTGACCATCGGGGCCATTATTACTACTCTATACAAAGACTCTGAGATGTTTGCTAAAAGAGAAGAGATTGAGGGTACTGCTACTGGACTATCTTCAATCTCAGATGATATTTTATTCTTGATTGGGATTGGTGTTTTGCTTCTTGCTGCTATTTTGATGGCGCTATTAGGATTGTACAATGAAGAAACTTATAGGAAGTATGGTAAGCACTGGAAGGAGAATGTCTTCTATTCACACTTATTTGGTTTACCGATATTCATTTTCATTTCAAAAAACATTTACACCGAGTTCATGGCATTATGGAACTATCCAGAATATTTCAATGTCTTTGGTCTTGAACTTCCAAAACAGATTTGCTACTTGACGCTGAATGTGCTTACCCAGTTCTTTTGTGTTAGAGGTGCTAATATGTTGGCTGGTAATACAACAGCATTAACTGTCTCTGTCGTTCTGTTACTTAGAAAGTTTACGAGTTTATTGCTGAGTATGTACTTATTCAATAACAGCTTGAGTCTGACTGGTTCATTTGGTGCTTTTCTGGTGTTCTTTGGTGCTTTCTTATACAGTTATGGCTCAACTAAGCCAAAGCAGCAGAATTATCAATCCATAGCTTTAGAAGACATGAATGGCCACAAGAAAGAGTCTGCATAATGTGGATAATTTATATATACGTCAATCAATGGAAATAGATCCATTGGTACTGTTTTCTCCGCCTCACGTACCACATTTTCCTAACAAACCCTACTTGGATGAGGGCCGCCGACGACCGTGTTGACTGTCCAATGACGCTTACGCTCCTGTTCCTTGAAAGATCAACATTTGCTTCGGTGTAAGTTGTAAGTTGCACTTCTGACGTAATAGATCTACGGATCTGGCCTGAACGAGCTGGCCTGAAAATCACAGCCCGAACACTGTACGGGAAAAATATCAAAACAAATCTGTTCACAAACACGAATCACCAATCTTTCAACCGAGGATCTGGCTCGATCCGACCTGGCTACTGTGACTTACTTGGCACTCGGGCACTAAACAGATTTCATAATGGAGACGCTCCAGAAACAGATCAACCAGTTTTACCTGCCGGAATGGCTGACGATGGAGCTCATAGCGAGTAACTTCATATCGTTCACTCCATTATTCTCGTATGGTACTACTGTTTGGGGGATATACAAGAAGCAGGCATCCTTGGGCTTTTCCATGGATATTTGTGCAACAATGATGATTGCGAGCATTCTGAGGATAGCATATTATTTCATAATACCCTACGAGAAGGCATTGTTGAGACAGAGTATTGTTATGATCCTGATACAGGCAGTGCTGTTGAAAGTTTCCTTGAAATATAGACCTAGTGATCACAGTTCAAACTATATTGAGAAGAAGTCAAGACTCATTGAAGATCTCAACCACTTGAAGGTGCTGTACCTGACACAATCCGAAGTGACCCTTCGGAATGTTCTCTATTTCATACGAGACTCGATGGTCAGCATTTCTGTCCACACAGTTAGATTCTTCGATCCAAGTTATAAGAGAATCGGTAAGTTTTGGCAGTGGGATTCTGAGAAAGCCTTCTGGAGGTTCTTGCTCAGATTTACTGTGGTTATCGCGATCCTGACCGTAGCTTTGAAGGATTACAAGAAATTTGGTGAATTCATGGGCACAGTTGGGTTATTCGTCGAGTCGCTCTTACCCCTACCTCAGATATTGTTATTGAACCAACTGAAGTCGGTAGAAGGTTTCAAACTTCTGTTATTGTTGAGTTGGCTTTGTGGGGATACTTTGAAGATTAGTTATCTGATCTTTGGGGCTAAGAATATTAGTGTCATATTCTTATTTTTTGCATTATTTCAAACTGGTTTAGATTTGTACATAGCATTCCAGTATATCTATTTCAAGTATTATTATCAAGAACAGGTTGAAGCTATTGAGTTACAAGACGTCAGGGTCTAGCTCATGAACAAATGTTTCATCATGGTACTATATACAGTTATAAATTATGGAGCTCAATAGACACATATGCATCATACCATCTATCTTACCGGTTATTCCAAACGACTGGAACATTTTGATGGTTACTTAGTCGCTTCCCTCTCTCGCCGTACCTTCTCAGTGTTTTCACGAACTCATCGACATCTGCGTCTTCCTTAATTCGATCATTCATTTTCATCATGTCTGTCCTTTCCTTCAAAAACTGATCATAAAGCTTCATCGCTGAGTTTGTTGATAGTTTAGAAATTTTTGTTCGCACTTTCCAGGTACTATCTAAGTTATGATAGATTGGATGTCTGTAAAATGATTCCTTACCATCAATGTAATTCTTGATAAAAACGTCAAAACCAACGGGCGTTCTGCACAGTTCTTTATTCAGCATATCGATCGACTTGGAATGTCCATCAATGATTTCATGTACCAATTCGACATTATCGGCAGCTTTCATGATTTGGGATCTGAGATCTTTTCCAATTGATTGAAGTCTTTCTATTTCATTCTCAGTGATGGGTGTTGCAATTACCGTCAGTTTAGTCTCGAAATCTGTAACTGATGTGGCTTTAGTGATGAACCTGAATGATGTATTGGGTAGCTCTTTTTCAGTTATCAACTGCAATATCTTATCCCACATAGAAAGCGACAATTTGAACTCATCATTTGCTATTTTTGAGGATAATTCACGTTTTAAATCCAAAATCTCAAAATCATCATCAATAGTTTCTTGCTTGAACTTTCCGTTGATGATCCTTGGATCATGTAAGTCAGGTAAGCCAAATGAGTGCATCACTTCATCAATCTTGGACAATGGTAGATATTCAAATCCAAACATTCTAACTGTATTATGATATGCAATGAATATACCGTCCATATCACCGATTCTAGCTTGTAACCCATACTTCAACAATGTAGACTTGGCCAATTCTAGCTGTTCTCTTTCAAAAGACTCGTATGTGCCAAAGTTCTTCAATATCTGATAACCAGTTGAATCTCTTTCAACCTTAGCAATGTCAAATCTGACGGCACTGGCAGCTCTTGTTTTCAAATCAAATGTACCGGTCCCAGGTAATCTGTCGTCTTTGCAATCCAGTTGAGATCTCATAATGAAATTAGATAGTTTAGCGTAATGGTAAACATTTTCTTCATTCTCTAATTGAATTTCTGATTTTCCTGTGTTTGAATCAATTTTGTACTTCTCAAACTCTTCTGGGGTTTGGGTTAACATTCTTTCCAACGAATTACCCATCAATGATAAGATCATTTCTCTGTCTGTTGATTTCTCAGAGTCAATAGAGAAAACATCTCCATTCTTTCTGACAATAACGGATGCAGGTAATCTTGCACCTTTTGTAAATGTACCATAATTATGTGAGATGTGTTTTGTGAACTCCATGAAACTTTGAGGTCTGAAATTTGATAGGAGGTAATGCATATGAGACAAGACACCAGTCATCGAGGATGTCGAACTATAGTATTTTGCATTATTTTCAAGTGCAACAGCAGCCAGTGTCTTGTCTTTTGATGAGGTAACATATTTCGTGATTGCATCAAAATCAAACTGATCAATTGGTAATATCTCACTTAAATATGGATCAAAATTGTAAACCTGAGATCTTGGGTCTTGTAAATAGTGAACACCAGGCGAAAACAAAACTCTTGAAAGTTTGTGTTCTAATTCAGGTAGTTCTGAATTGGTTGGAATGGCTATCTTCTCATAGGTTGAGTCGTAGCAATCGATTTTATCTTCTTGAATTGTGTTTGACGGTCTATCAAAAATCAGTGGAAAATCATTATATCTGTGGAATCTGTAAGGAATGTTCTTGGTTGGTATGAGGTCTATTGGAATGAAATCACCTTTACTTGAGCTATTGGTAGAACCATGGGCTGCTTTGGGGCTTTTCTTCTCTATCAGGTTGTTGAAAACATGTCTCGTCTTCTTCTTTGTTTGATTAGTAGTACTCAGTCTCTCGAGCAACTCTTGTGCCCTCTCCTCCACGACCTTTCCTTGTAAAGAATGGGAAAACCGTATCCATCCTTGGTTATAAACATGTACCTGAGACTGTACACGGGAGCACCTGAGCATCTGAAAGGGGAAGAATGAACCTATGAAGATTCTGTGGAACAGACGTAAAAAATCGAACATAAAAAATTGAGCATCTTTGGTTATGAACATTGCAGTGTTTTGAAAAACGCCTGAGTTATTTAACTACAAACAGTAGCACATGACCCGGCGTCTCCTACTCATCACAATACCAGACAGATACTCGTTGAACTGTTGAGGAAATGGATTCGGATGATGAGTATGTGTCCCAGCAATCAGGGGATGAAGGGCAACGTGGAATCGCAAACAGAACCAGACGAAAAGCACCAACGCAGAAAGAGCTGAAAGGTAAAGATGGTGGTTATTCTTGGGAAGACGAGTACCAAAGAAGTTGGGATATAGTGAAGGAAGATGAGGGTGGTAGTTTGGCAGGGATCGTTGCTGGTTTGATAGAGTCCAAAAAGAAGAGAGTGATCAAGAACGTCACGCCGTTCCAGCGAGGTATCATCAGAAATCTGATACTGACGATAGATGTGAGTGCATCTATGCTGGAGAAGGATTTGAGGCCAAACAGACATGATTTAACTATAACAAACTCTATCAAGTTTGTCACTGAGTTCTTTGATCAGAATCCCATCTCCCAATTGGGTATTATAGTTATGAGAGATGGGATAGCACAGTTGGTTAGTCAAGTGAGTGGAAATCCTCAAGAACATATTGACATTCTAAAATCCATCAAGAAGATGGAACCAAAGGGCGATCCATCACTACAGAATGCACTAGAGATGGCCAGAGGTCTTTTGCTTCATGTTCCTTCGCATTGTACCAGAGAAGTTCTGATATTGTTCGGTTCATTATTCTCAGTTGATCCCGGTAATATTCACAAAACAGTCAATTCATTAGTTGAAGAGAAGATCAGAGTCAATATCATTGGTCTATCAGCGCAGGTGTCTATTTGTAAGGATATTTGCAAGAAAACAAACTTTGGAGATGAAACAAGTTACAAAGTCATCTTGAATGAATATCACTATCAAGACCTTATCATGGAATCGGTTGTTCCTTTGCCTGTAAATAAGATCAATAAGAGTTTCACATTAGTCAAGATGGGCTTTCCATCAAGAATTTCAGAAGATGTGCCCTCATTCTGTTCATGCCACTCCAAACTAACATACGGAGGTTACATATGTCCTGTTTGTAAATCCAAAGTATGCTCATTGCCTACTATTTGCCCATGTTGCAACATGATGTTGATTTTATCAACCCACTTAGCTAGATCCTACCACCATCTAATTCCATTAAAGAACTTCGAAGAAGTTCCTGTCCAATCGAGCTATACGACGACAAACTGCTTCAGTTGTTTAGCTGAGTTTCCTCATCAGAACAGTTCCACCAGTTCAAGATACGCATGTTCGGAGTGTGAATCCCAATTCTGCATCGATTGTGATATATTTGTTCACGAAACTCTACATAATTGTCCTGGGTGTGAGAACAAGAGATGATGCTGCCATTCAAAGATATAAACTCGAATAAAAATGCATAATGAAGGTTGTAGTATATTGTTGCGTAACATCCGGACACCACACACTTACCTGTTGAAATTTCCACTTTTGCTCTCGAAAGACTCCAGTTTGGCTTATCTCTCTGTACCTCACAAACGCATTCCAAACTTCTCCACTCGACAATGCTAAGATCAACAGTACGCTCTTCGTTGGCTAAGATGCCGGAGAGTCTTTTTTCTCCTAGCTCTTTAGCTCCGTTGGCGGTCAATCTACAGAGATCACACTTCTCATCGAATAACAGCGCCCCACTGAGTTTTTTCCAACAATCACAACTACCTGCCAACACTATCGTCAGATTTGTTCCCCAGCAGACAGCATGGGTTGTGGAGCGTATGGGTAAGTTCCACAGAATCCTTGATCCAGGTCTGGCCATTCTCTTTCCATTCATTGATAAAATTCAATATGTCCAATCGTTGAAAGAGGCAGCTATTGAAATACCTACTCAATCTGCCATCACTTCGGACAATGTAACCTTGGAAATGGATGGTGTCTTATACATCAAAGTTGTTGATGCTTATAAAGCTTCTTACGGTGTTGAAGATGCAGAATATGCAATTTCCCAATTGGCACAAACTACAATGAGATCAGAAATTGGTCAGTTGACATTAGATCATGTCTTAAAGGAAAGACAATCTTTGAATCACAACATCACCACTGCGTTGAACGAAGCCGCTAACGACTGGGGTTTGACTTGTCTCCGTTATGAAATCAAAGATATTCATCCACCTCAAAATGTGTTAGAAGCAATGCATAGACAAGTCAGTGCAGAAAGATCTAAGAGAGCTGAAATTTTGGACTCAGAAGGTCACAGACAGGCAGCAATCAACATTGCTGAAGGTGACAAACAATCCAAGATCTTGAGCTCAGAAGCACAAAAATCACAAAGTATAAACGAAGCAGATGGTGAAGCGCAAGCTATTCTTGCTAAAGCTAAGGCCACTGCATTAGGTATCCAAGAGATTGCCAAAGCCATCAATGAAACTCCAGGTGGTAAAGATGCCGTCAGTTTGCAAGTTGCAGAGCATTACGTTGAAGCCTTTGGAAAATTAGCTAAAGAATCAAACACTGTTATTGTTCCAGCTGGTCTAAATGATATGGGTAGTTTCATTTCCAGTGGATTGGGTATCTATAGTCAAGTCTCTCAATCGTTGAGTGTTAAAGATACTGCTACTAAGGCCGTTAATGGATCTGTTAACCCAATTGAGTCTAAGAAGTAGATGCGGTCTGCTCTGTATTTATAAAGGAGTACTTTTTGTGTATATAGCTTCTACTCTTTCTATGTAATGTGATTCTGAATAACACCAGGTCTGTCGTACGTAGTATGTCTTATTTCTTTTTGAAGAACCCGTCTAGTGGACCCATTGATAACTTCTGGACAATTTTCTTTGCAGGTGGCTTCCTCTTTGAACCAGTGGTTGGTTGATTGAGGGTTCTTTTGTTGTTGGCATTCATAGAGTTGATATCGTTGATCTGCTCTTCTGCCAATTTCTTTTGTTGCCTTTCATTCTCTAGTTTTGAAGTGTAGGTATCTAATTCGTTAAAGTCGTAAGCGTTGAGTAGCTCCTGTTGAAGCTTTGATTTCAAGTATGACGACAGAAGGAAAATGGCGTATTTCTGCTTCGATAATTGATCTATCCTTGATGGAATCTCCTCATCTATATCAGTTGGATTAATTGATGGTTTTATCAATCTGTTATAAATTGATTTTGGAAATGAGGTACTGATAGATTCCACTTTCTGTTTTAAAAAGGATACCGTTTTGTCTTTGGAGTATTTATAAAACTCCTGATCACCTTCTTCGATAACATCACATATTAACTTCAATGACTTGGATACTAGATTCTCAGGTATTTCAGTTATTCCTTGAACTTCTTCGTTAATGGTATCAATCAAATCATCAATGGTCTGGTAACGGTCACCATTCGATCTCGACCAAAAGAACGAAATCAAACAAAACACAAAGTTGAATTTCTTTGAAATGTATATCTCTTCTTGCTCCAAAATCAAACCATCATTCTTATCTTCTATATTCTCTAGGATCATCGATCTGACAGCCCTGGAATCTTTCTTTGTGGTCACACGTAGATGATTTTTGGAATCATGCGGGTTATCACCATCGAACTTCTCAATTTCATAAAGTTGATCATCAACAAGCACCAAAGTCTGTGGATTCCCCATTCTCGGGCTTGGAAACTTCAGGAACTTCACCTTATTATCAGCATTGTCCTCATTTGGCAGGTATATTACCTTGACCTCTTTCAAACTCATTATGACATGCCCTGGAGACTATTTAGAGAAGAATCGATGTGGGACAGGGACGCGTTTCTGTGTTTAGGTGAAAACGCGGTACGGACACGCCGATTATTATTTTAAGAGCACAATGGACTATAGCTAGCAAATTTGATTAATCTTCTGTGAAGAACACAGTCTGGTGATCTGATATCTCCTAGCCATGGGTGTCCACTCGTTATGGAAAATTCTTGAGCCAATTTCCAGAGCAGTGAGGTTGGAATCGCTGAATAGAAAGAAGATGGCAATCGATGCTTCCATTTGGATCTATCAATTCTTGAAAGCAGTTAGAGATAATTCAGGCTCGTCCCTCAGGAAGTCACATATCGTGGGTTTTTTCAGAAGAATATGTAAACTGTTGTACTTTGGAATCATGCCGGTGTTTGTTTTTGATGGTGGTGCTCCATTGTTGAAGAGGGAGACAGTTAGAAAGAGAAAAGAAAGAAGACTGGGTAAGAGGGAAGGTGCTGAAAGAACAGCCAGAAGACTGCTGGCATTGCAATTACAGAAGCAACAACAGGTCAAGATCCCGAATAAGAAAGGGTCAGAAGTGAAAGATAGTGATGACAAGGAAGAATACCATTATTTGGAAGATTTCAACAAGACTAAAGAACAACTTGAACGGGAGGCAAACTCGAACTTCAAATCATCAGATGAGTATCATCTACCAGACATCAAGGGATTTGAACACACAAAAGATGACTCGAGAATAATCGGTACTGAAGAAGTGCAGGAACTTAAGAGTATTGCTGAACAAGTTGATGAATTGGATGGAATCGATTTGAATACCATTGACCCAGGTTCTGCAGAATTTGAAGCGTTACCTTTAGCAACACAATATATGGTCTTATCGCAACTGAGATTGAGATCCAGACTAAGAATGGGTTACTCTAAGGAGCAGCTAGAAAATATCTTCCCAGATTCAAAGGATTTCTCCAAGTTCCAGATTCAGATGGTTCAGAAAAGAAACTACTTCACGCAAAGGTTAATGAATATCAGTGGTATGGACAAAACTGATCCTAACAGTGATGGAGATGCTGATTCGATAAGGAGAGTTGCTGGCGAGAGAGGTAAGAGTTACAGAATTCAAAAGAATGACGGTGGTTGGAGTCTATCGTTAGATGATAAGGGTGGCAGTGTTTCTAATGCTATCGATCTAGAGAAGGAAGAAAAGAAGAAACTTAGAGAGAAAAAGCCATTCGAGAAGGATCATAGTGAAGAGGAAAGTGATGAAGACTGGGAAGATGTGTCGTTAGAGCCAGTGAAGAAAGAGAGAGTTAACTATTCGATCAGTGCATTGCCGTTGCCTCCCGCTGCCTCTATATTAGGTGAAGAAGCTACCGATGCTACTGTCAGATCTTTTTCATTTAGTCCAGTTAAGAATAAACGAAAGAAATCAAAGGTTGAAAGTCTTGAGGAATTTGAGGATGATGGAGACGAACAAGTTAGAAAACAAATCGAAGCACAAGAGCTGTATGAAGCTATCCAGAGATCAAAAGCTGAACTGGTCAAACAACAAGAGCTAGAGCTAGAAAATCAAATTCGGGAATCAATCAAATCGTCAAAGTTTCAAGATATCGCAGCTCCCGCAGTCCAAGAATCAGACCAGCTGAATGATGATTTTTTTGATAACGACTCTCCGTTCAACTTGCCGAGTGGTCAAACTCAAACTCCAAGATTGAAGTCACCTAAACAATCAATGCCACCACCAAAACTTCCTAATTTGAAGACCATGAGACTTCGTTCAGAAATGGACCATCTTTTAAATCTGAATCTGAATCCAAATGCATTTAATATAGGAAAGAAGAATGGTACCTCAGGCACCTCTAAAGGTATAGCCAGTAATGAGAAAGAAGATAATGACGATGAACTTCCAGGAGAAACGAGGAAGGAAAGACAGGTCTCCACAGAGCAACCAACCTGGTTTACTTCTGGATTTGATAATCCATATGCTATCAAGCCATCACACGCAAGTCAGGAATCATCATTATCTGCAAAACCTGTTTCCGTGGTTCAGTCATCGGAAAGCACAAACTCTGTTGGTGTTACTGATAAACCACATGATAAATTTGTACCGTATTATGAAGCAAAAGAGATGTTAAAGGATAGGAATAATAGTGTCATGGCGGATGAGCTAGATGATGATGATGATGTTATTGAAATCATTGAAAATCCGGGAGATGATGCAGTGGTTGAGGTAATGGATGATCTTGCGAGTAAGAAGGAAGAAAATAATGTTGATGTCTCTGAAAACGTGAAGACTTCCGATGAGAATACTGAGGAAATCAATACTGCTGATCAAAAGGATAGTGGGGATGAGAAGGCGCTTGAGGTCAGCGAACCAATTGATTATGAGTTTTATGAAAGTGAAGAAGAAGAGCTACAAAATCAGCTAAGCAAGGAAGAGAAAGAGCATGAAGAATTTCAAAAAGATTTGAACCCTCATATAATCAAAACATTGTCCATAGATAGTGACCTACAGGACTCAGAATCTTCACTGCTTGAACAACGTAAAAGGGAACTAAGAGATTCTGATGAAGTCACACAAGATATGATCAAAGAAGTTCAAGAGCTATTGGCATGTTTTGGTATTCCTTATGTTACGGCGCCAATGGAAGCTGAAGCGCAATGTGCAGAACTGTTAAAGTTGGATCTTGTTGATGGAATTGTCACTGATGATAGTGATGTGTTTCTATTTGGTGGTGATCGCATCTACAGGAATATGTTTCATGAAAAGAATTATGTTGAATTCTATAATGGTAGAGATGTTGAAAGAGAATTAGGGTTGGATACGTTCAAGTTCATCTCACTGGCACAGCTGTTAGGAAGCGATTATGCTGAAGGTTTGAAAGGTATCGGCCCTGTTAATGCCATGGAAATATTAGCTACTTTTGGAACTCTTGAAAAGTTCAGAGACTGGTTCAATGAAAGGCAGTTTGATTTAGGTAAGCAGTCAAAGGAAACTACGTTTGAGAAGAATCTGAGAAAGAAGCTAGTGAAGAACGAAATCATCTTAGATAAAAACTTTCCAGATGCTAGAATTAATCATGCTTATTTGCAGCCAGAAGTGGATCATGATAAAAGTCGGTTCGTCTGGGGGTCTCCGGATCTTGACAAGTTAAGAACTTATCTAATGGTAAATGTTGGTTGGGGACAAGAGAAAGCAGACCAGGTGCTGGTTCCGTTGATCAAAGATCTGAACAAGAAGAAGAGAGAAGGGACACAGTCCACACTAAGTGAGTTCTACTCGGTTGATGACTTGGTATACCACAGAAAGAAGAACGCGAGACCCAACAAGAGACTGACCGAGGCAAAGGAGAAGATGAAGAAGAAACGAAAGACCAAGGACTGACCAGATTGACAATTTCATATATGCATCTAATATATTCACCGTTTCCGGCTGTATTTGTACAAATGTTCGCGTCCGATTGCGTCACCCGGTTTTTCTGACTCACTTTTTTATGAGTCAGTGGCTTTCGGGATGACACATTTTGACAGATTCTGGTATAAAAGGACACACGATCATCTCCCAAGATCTTCTCTCCAGTTGACAGGGTCAGAATTCACTGGTCAAAGTTACTTTCGTTGCTGATTGTTCTTTGACTGACTTCTTTGCCTCGCCCACACAAACACACAAACACTCCCATCCATTTCTTCCCGTCTTTATACCACTTGTTTCATTAGTTATTGTTTTATTACTCCGCCATTATCGTTATCATTGTCAGTTATAGGTTTCCATGTCTGCTTAAACGAATTTGCATATCTTTATTTCGTTATCATTTGTGCTTTTTTGCTCTTTATAGTTTGGAGAGAATAGAGGATAGATTCCTTGGTTAGGAAAGAGACTAGTCCAAGGGGTGTACTCTCCGTTTATTGTTTTATTTTTATCACTACTTTTAGTTTGTTTTCCACTGTTTTACGAATATAATGATTTCTTCAGTTATCTATCAGTTGGTTACTCCACCATCTTCCATTGAGATTCAACATGCTACCAAGCATGAGGAGCCACATCATTCAGAGAAGGCTGATTTGAACAATTATGTCAAGAACATATCTACTTTGATTGTTTCTCTTTGGCAAGACCCACTTTTGAAAGATACCAATGTTTTATCATCACCAGCCCCATCAGTCATCAGTTCCCTTGGATTCCAGACTTATATTAAGGAAATCTTGAAAAGATCCAGAAGTCCACTTCACATCTTACAGATCGCCATTTTCTATATGTTCAAGCTACAAAAGAAGATCAAGAACAGAGTCGTCGATTCATTAACCCACTTGAATTGTCCAAAGAAAGTGTTCTTGATGTGTCTTATTCTTGCTTTCAAGTACGCGTTGGACTCCAATTACAAGTTTTGTCTTTGGTCTAAGATCTCTGGTCTTTCTGTCAAAGAATTGCAGAGCTACGAACTGAAAATCTTGATGGACTTGAACTATCAGTTGAACGACGTCAATAGACCAGGGATATTCAACGCATGGACCCAGTTCTTGGATGGTCAAGTCGAGCAGACCCTGGATTACAATACCTCAAAAAGAAAGTGGAATTTCGCTGAGTCTGTATCAACATCAAAAGAGTCATTCAAAAGAGTCAAAGCCAACTAGACATAGCCCTCTTCTTTATGTACTGTACTCGATGCTAAATAAATGAATACTTTTCAAATCCTATGATTTTCGTAAAGCCAGATTTTCCAACTTTCTAGAAGTTTTCTGTTTTTGACAGATAAAAAAGAACGGCAAACACAACTTCTGTCAGCCACTCAAATCCACAAATTAGAGCAGACCAGGAATCACACTCCCACTCACTTTCAGACGCACACATACACACACCTGTCACTGGAACTCTCAACGCCCCGGATTAAGCTCTTTTGGCTGGCCTAAAGAACTGCATTGCTGCTATTATTAGCTTCCAGGACCATGAACGACGGCAAGCCAACGAGATCCAGAAACGGCTGTCGGGCGTGCAAGGAGGGAAGGGTCAAGTGTGACCTTGCAAAGCCCTCGTGCAGAAACTGCATCAGGAAGAACCTTTGCTGCGACTACTCCAAGAAATTGACGTGGATCACCTTCGAGAGCAATGACTCAAGGCACCCTTCATACAAGAAAAAGAAAGACTCAGCGTCGTCATCCAACGATGAGGATAGTCCAGAGGATCAGATCGAAACTGAGCAGCCCATAAGGGAAGTTAGTACGATTGAGGAGACAGACATGTTGAATTTCAAAGAAGAATATGAAATTCTATATGAGAATTATGACCCAGACGAAGATTTTGGCTCAGATGGAGAATATGAAGATATGAGAAATGACCCAATGAATTTACTAGCTGATAGATCCAAAGATGAGTTGGCAGTAGCAGTGAACAATATAACACATAACGGGAATGTTAAAGTTGATTTACCAAGAGTTTTTGATTACCACAAGAGGTTTTCATCCTTTTTTAGATCATTCCCACAACAGACATACAATGTTTTCAAAAACAAAGAAACAGATAACCTATTCACTCATTATCTATTTGTTACTTGTGCTTCTTTAGACCCTTTAAATGGTTCTGGTCCATCAAACATTTCAGAGAAATTCTTTGTACCCTTTGCTATCTACAATCCATCGACATTACATGGAATCCTGAGTATGTCTTCAAGTCAATTAGCCATCACAAATCCAGATTATAAGCAATTAGCACTGATACACAAATCATTATCATATAAACATCTCTATGCTTTACTAAACGACCCGGAGCAATCAATTGGAGTAGGAGCAATTTGTGCAATCATTTGTCACCTCTCCATAGGAATCATTGAATATAGTTCCAAAAGTTGGCAGTTTCATATTCAGGCATTGAGAAGAATCGTCACAGAAAGAGCCAAACGTGGAATTGAGAATGATGAGTTTGCTAAGTTCATGTATGTTAGAATCGCAAGATATGATAGTTTTGCTAGTCTAACGTCAGGTCAATATCCATTATTTGATGAATTCAAACCTGATGATTTAGAAGGGTTGGATCCATTAGCTACAAACCTTGATGGTGTTTTTGGATGTCCTTCGGGTATACTGTTCTACTGTGCCCAATTGAGTTCATTGAGTAAGAAGAGATTTGATTACATGGAACGCGACAAGAATTTGAGTGGTGAAAGCATTGGAAAGATTAACAAGTTGTTGGATATTGATGAAGTTGGATTACTGAAGAAGATGCATAGTCTGATGGATCAAATATCTACCACCATAAATACAAGAGAATGGCAACTAGTTGAACAATTATGGAAATATTCGATGATTATTCAATACAAACTGTGTGTCAAAGATGATTTCGATTATCAAAGAGATGCATCATACCAAATGGCAAATGACTTTTTGGAGATTTGTGATGAGTTAGTAACTGTACATGTTGATGGTTTATTCTGTTCGAATCTTTTGTTTCCAATGCTGGTTGTTTCTGCCATAATCAGTCCAGATCAGATAGAGAAACGAGAACGATTAATTAAAGTGATTGATGTTTTCTTCAAAAGAACCAATATTGGAGCATTTAATAAACTCAAGGATATCGAAAGGGACATGTGGGATCTAAAGGCTCAAGGTATTTATGCCAAGCCATCAGATTGGTGGAAGTATGGTGGTGAAAGGGATTGGAATATTTATTTGGCATGACATGAGACTTGATTTATTAAATATCCGGAAGTCATGCCATTAAATTTTTTTATGATGTTTGTATTTGTATCAAAATTTAAAAGCGAGTGGAATTTTCAATTAGTTAAACACACTATGAAGTAATAGTTTGGATCATTGTAATTTACGATTGCTGTTTTATGCATGTACCATATACCCAGAGCAAAAAAAAAAAACTATATAAACGCACTGTTTAAATGAAATTTTTTTCTTCAAAGAACTATATCAGTGTACTCAATTCACAATGGCCTTACCAATGCAAGTCTTAGTTGCAATCACCGGTGCTCAAGAAATATTTTACTTAGATGGTACAAAAACTGGGTTATACTGGTCAGAAGCTGCTCATCCATACCATGTGTTTACAAAAGCAGGTTTTGAAGTTCAAATTGTCTCAGAATCAGGTAGTTATGGTCTTGATGACCACTCGATTTCTGGTCCTCCGTACGTGTCAGAGGAAGATTTAAAAGAGTTCAAAGATAAGAGTCAACCAATCCACCAGGCTTTCAAAAAACTTAAGAAAGCATCCGAGGTCAATGCATCAGACTACGGTATCTTTTTCGCTGCTGGTGGACATGCTTGTTTATTTGACTTCCCTAAAGCTAGACCATTGCAAGATCTAGCCGAAGAAATATACCAAAACGGTGGTATCGTTTCTGCTGTTTGTCATGGTCCTGCACTATTAGAAAATGTTCATGACAGATCAACTGGAGAACTATTGGTTAAAGGTAAGAGAGTCACTGGTTTCACGGATTTGGGAGAAGTCCAGTTTGGGCTTCAAGAGACGATCGATCGATTGAAATTGGAGACATTAGAGCCATTCTACTTGAGGGCTGGTGCCAAATTCAGTGCGCCTTCTGATCCGTTGGCTTCTCATGCTGTGACTGATGGCAGACTTGTCACCGGTGCCAATCCAGCCTCGGCTGAAGAAACCGCAAAGCAAGTTGTGGAAGCTTTCCAATCATTATAGTTGGGCAATCTTATATATCACTCATCTGAAGATTTGAACTGATTCTATTGTAATTAGAGTAGATCAGTAGATCAGATTATTTTTACGTAATCATGGAGCATCTCTCACTAAACTTTTTGTCGAGTCATAAATATTAGCTGCTTCACTTTCCACTTTCTCCAAGAACTGTGCATGCCAAACCCTGATGGCTTCCTTAACTTTGACAAAGAGAAGTCTTCCGCTGCTGGCGAGACAGTCGCATTTTCTCGCTTCCTTGAGATTCAGCTCTTCCGTCAGTGCCAGATACCCAGATTTACAAGAACAGGACATATTACCAAACGGTAATCCAGACTATGTTAAGTTAATCTTGACTTCAAGAGTCTACGATGTCATTGACGAGAGTCCTTTAACCAATGCTGTGTCTTTATCAAGTAAGATCGGTTCCTCAGTCTATCTAAAGAGAGAAGACCTATTACCAGTATTCAGTTTCAAATTGCGTGGTGCCTACAACATGATTGCAAAATTAGATTCGGCTTCAAGAAACAAAGGTGTCATTGCCTGTTCTGCCGGTAACCACGCCCAAGGTGTTGCATTCTCTGCCAAACAATTAGGCATCCCAGCCACCATCGTCATGCCTGTTGCTACTCCTTCCATCAAATATCAAAATGTTTCAAGATTGGGTTCCCAAGTCGTCCTATATGGTGAAGATTTCGATTCTGCTAAAAATGAGTGCACAAGATTGAGTAAAGAGAATGGATTAACGAATATTCCACCATTTGACCATCCTTATGTTATTGCTGGCCAAGGTACCATTGCCATGGAGTTGTTAAGACAAACTAATGGTGAGAAGATTTCTGCTGTGTTCTGTGCTGTTGGTGGTGGTGGTTTAATCTCAGGTATCGGTTCGTACTTGAAGAGAATTGCCCCACATATCAAGATCATCGGTGTTGAAACATATGATGCTGATGCTCTTTATCAATCATTGAAACAAAAGGAAAAAGTCACATTGAAAACGGTGGGTGCCTTTGCTGATGGTACTGCTGTCAAAGTCCTCGGTGATGAAACTTTCAGAGTTGCATCTGAAGTTGTTGATGAAGTTATCAGAGTTGATACTGACGAAATCTGTGCTGCTATCAAGGATGTTTTTGAAGATACCAGATCTATTGTTGAACCATCCGGTGCTATGACTGTTGCTGGTATGAAACGTTATGTTGAAAATCACCCAGAAATCAATCATGGTAAGGCCACCTATATTCCTGTCTTATCTGGTGCTAATATTAACTTCGATAGATTGAGATTCGTTTCTGAAAGAGCTGTGTTAGGTGAAGGTAAAGAAGTGTTCATGTTAATTTCTATTCCGGATGTTCCAGGTTCTTTCCGACAATTACAAAGTGTTATCCATCCAAGAAAAGTCACTGAATTCTCGTACAGATTCAACGGAACCCAAAAAGATGCATTCATTTACACATCATTCTCAGTTGTTGACAGAAAGAAGGAACTCTCACAAGTCTTGAAAGAATTGGACGAGTTAAACTTTGAAGCTATTGATATCTCACAAAACGAAATGGCTAAATCTCATGGCCGTTACTTGGTTGGTGGACAAGCAAACTTACCAAATGAAAGATTATACAGTTTTGAATTCCCAGAAAAGCCAGCAGCTTTAACCAACTTCTTAGAATGTTTGAAAAAGAGTTGGAACTTGACCTTGTTCCATTACAGAAACCATGGTTCTGATATTGGTAAAGTGTTGGCTGGTTTCGATGTTCCAGAAGCGGACTTATCTAAGTTCCAAAAGTTCTTAGATGATACTGGTTATGCCTACAACGATGAATCAGAGAACTTAGTTTACAAGAAGTTATTGAACAGTTCTTCAAAGAAATGAAATGAATAGATTTATTTATAGTTGAAATACATGTGCACATTATTTATCATTATGATGAGTGAACCTGTAAATTCTAGCCATTTATCGAATCCTCAAACCTCATAAAAACATCCATCTCTCCCAAAAACACCTTTGATACCAGTTGGCATCCATCCTTCACTACCAACTCTTTCACCTTCTTCAATAGCTTTTTCTAATTCTTTCTCCTCTAACGGCTTCCCAACTATAAATCCACGAATACACAATTCACCTTTCTTCTTATCAATATCCATGCCTGCTGTCTTGAACAATTTGATTTCTAAAGTAAGTGAGGCAGTACCGCGATTCTTTAAGTTTTGATTATTGAAGATTCTATAATCGTAGAAATTAGTGCTTGTTAATGGTGCTGATAGTTGAGGAATCACAAGTTCACTGATTATACGTGCACCTGTCAAAGCACGAAGAGTTGTTTGATCAGATGAAGATAAATGTGATATTGTGTCTGGACTGGTGGTTGTGATGTAAATAATTCTGATTGATTCAAATTGCGGTAACTGGGCTTGCGCAGAAAAGATTCCATCAGATAATAAGTGCTGTGCTCTTGAAAGTTTCAATGACTGGAAAAGTGATAAATCTTGTTGCGCCTCAGATAAAAGTCCCTTGGCTGTTGTTGGAGTGATGGAAACAATGACGGGTTTGAATTCTTTTATAAGATCAATAATAGGTTTTTTTGATGAATTAAAAATGATTGAACCACCAAATAGTGAAATACTGAACACTTTAGACCAAAGATGGACTTGGTTGTTAAATTGATCAATCAATAATGTGTCGTTCTTTGAGAATTCATGGCCAATTGGGATCGTTTTAACCAAAGCAGATGTTGCACTGACAAAATTCTGATGTGAGAAGGAATGTGACTTTGTACCAATTGAGTTAATAAGTGGAATTCCTTTATCATAAGATGGTTCATATTTGTACTCGAAGACTGGATCATCTTTCAAATCATTGACTATTGTAGACCAATTGGTAATCTGTAAATCTTCTTCCATTGGTTGTTCAGATACTATGATAATGTACTTGTATTCTAATCTTTTGGCAAATGACAGTTGGTTCTTGGAAATGACAAGAACATCCACATCTGGTTGGACTCTAGGAATCTGATCAAATGACTGAAGTGTTATACCACTAGTGAAACAAGCCATCGCTGTAGCAAATCCATGGAATGAACCATTTGGAAGACATGATCCAACTTTCTTAATATCTTTATCATTAAACCATCCTTTCAATTGTTTTGTAACAGCGTTCAATTGTGTCACTGAGACGTTCTTAACTGAATCATCTTCAACAAACGTAAACATAGAACTCTTCTGGCTCATCACGACCGACCACAAATCTCTAAGATTCCCATCTCTCAACTTGAACCCTTGTCTGATCTGCAACCCAGTCACCAATGGCATTTCATGCGGAACAAGATTGTTTCTGTAGATAGCTGTCTCATCTGACTTTCTTGAAGGCGAGATGTTGGATTGTTCCTGAAGTGCCAGCTGATGAATATCTCTTTGTGATTTCAGGTATTTAGTGTATCCAAAGTATGAAATGAGTAGCACTATCAAACCGGCAGTCAGGTCTAACAAAGAAATGTGCATATTGGGCTCAATTGTGTATTGTGTGTTACTGAGTGACAGAAGGCTGAAAAGAAGGTCAAAGTTGAATGATTTTTGTGTATTGATGATTTGGTACGGCCACCGTCGTTTAAGTGGTTTAGGAGAGATTTAGCTGGCTGATGTCAGTCAGAGATTCCTGCATGCACAGAACTGAAAGGGTACTAAGTTTAATTCACATGTCACTGCTTTCTCACTGGGTGTGAAGGTGAGTGATTTGTACTGAATCCTACAACTATCTCATGAGCAGTATCCTAAGGTGATGGATATTTATACATCTTTTATGCAGAATCTATCTATCGTTTTCAGCAATAAGTTCCTTGTAATGCATTTTCTTGTTTCTTGCAGCGTTATCCTCCGTCAGTAGTTGCTTTATCTGGTTTGAACGTTGTTCCACTATAGTCAATGCCTTTCCTGCACATTGTAATAAAGTTGAAGCATCAACGGGCAGACCACCAGACTTAGAAATTTGACAGATTTCTTTGTTCTTGTTTAAAGCCACTGTTAATTGGCCCTGTTTTAATAGTTCTTCTTGTAATGTGGCATCTATTAGGAATAATTCATCAGCATCACCTTTGATATTAGCCTCATCTGCACCATTGTTGAAGAAAGCAAAGGACACACATAAGGGCATATGTAGGACAGATAATGGAACTGGTTCTCTTTCATCCAATGGATGGATAATGACTTGTTCACCAGACACAGTGACATCATTCTTTCTGAAATGCAATAAACCAACCACAACACCCAGGCAACTGGCGTCAATGAAACCCCCATCACAGTCCAAGAAATGGACATCGGCTCTGATACTCCAACACTTAGCACCCGCAATAACACAAAGAGCTTCCAAATCCAACGCACCTGATCTTCTGACTGCCTTTTCCACTGTTCTGGAGATCAATAGCTCATCATCACTCTGTCTGTTGTGTTCGAACATGGCTGAGGCCATTGGTGAGATCTCTGTGGACACCTGGAACTTCCCCTCAAAAGGTCTGACTTCCAGTGGCTCCACCAGCTCCGCAGATATACGGACGACAAGCCTCGTCTTCCCCATGGAGATATCAACATAACCATACTCATCGCCTAATGTAATCTTGACTGGTCTTGCCTCGTCGAGTTTTCTCCCGTCTGTTCTGATTCCCTGAGCCAGAGCTTCTGTGATAAATTCACGCTCGTTCAAACTGATCTCGATATCCTTGGCCATTCTGCGATTCCTTCCTTTCTGGTCAAATTCAAGTAAACAAACTTCACTAACAAATATAAAACTTCATAAATAATTTTTCGTACACCCAGACACCTCCCAGATGGGTTCGAAAGTGAAAGCTCCTTTTATCAAATTGACACCATAATTTCGATTCTGGTACAAAAAAAAACCTCCAAACACTCGCAGCCATGTCCAAGGCCGCCCTCCGTTCGATCAAGAACGTTGTCAACGGTTACACCTCTGCGCAGGTCAAGGTCAGAGCAGGTGAGTGTGCCTTCAAAGCTGCAGAAAACAGGCATCGCTTCTCATGGTGCGATAAGCCCCATTATAGATTTGGACACAAGTACTAACTCACTCTTCTCCAGCCACCTCAAATGAACCAAATGGTCCCTCTCAGTCCGAGATGGAGGATCTTGCTGAATTGACATACGAGCAGTAAGTTCAATTGCGTTTGTTCGTTCTTAAGATTTTGGGGCACAAATACTAACCTTTCCATTCAGTGTTGAATTCCTGGAAATTATGGACATGTTGGACAAAAGATTGAACGATAAAGGTAAGAACTGGAGACATGTCGCTAAGGCATTGACAGTGTTGGACTTCTTAGTGAGAGCTGGGTCTGAGAATACAGTACGTTGGTCAAGAGACAATTTGTACATTATTAAGACCTTAAGAGAATTCCAATACATGGATGATGATGGACGTGATCAAGGTAATATTATTAGAGTCAAGGCAAAAGAATTGACTTCATTGTTAAGAGATGATGAGAGATTAAGACAAGAACGTGAGCTTCGTGTTAATAGAAGAGGTAGGCGTGATCCAAGGCATCGTAGAGATGAGGAAAATGAAGATGAGGAAGAAGATGAATTGGCTAAAGCATTGAGAGAAAGTAAGAGAACAGCTGACGAGGAGGAAAAAAGAAGACGTGGAAATACTGACGAAGATGAGAGTTTAGCAACTGCATTAAGATTAAGTCAAGAAGAGGCAGAAGCTAGAAGACAAAGAGAAAGCCAAAACCAAAATCTAGTTGATCTTTCAGATCCACAACAATATGCTGTTCAATATGATGTTTGGGGTAACCCAATTGATCCAAATGCTCTTGCTCAACAGCAGCAACAACAAGCATACTTGTTACAACAACAACAATTAGCTGCTCAGCAACAAGCACAACAAGAACAAGAATGGTTACAACAACAATACTTGCAACAGCAATATTTACAACAACAACAGACTTCAGCTGCTCAACAACAACAATACTTACAACAACAGCAATATTTGCAACAGCAACAATTGTTGGCTCAACAACAGCAACAAGCTCAATATCAAACTCCATTGAAAACTGGTTCAAACAATCCATTCGCTTTAGGTAGCCAAGGAACTGCCTCTCAACAAGGATCCAGTGCTCCATATCCACAACAACCTCAACCTCAACCACAACAACAACAAGAACAACCAAAACTTACAAAAGTTCCAACTGGTTCACAACAAAAGAATGAACAATACTCAGAGCTAAACGAATTATTAGCACAAGGTACAGGTATTGATACCTTTGGTAACGAAGGTAATTTACGTATTCCTGCTCAATTCACCAAGACAGGAACATTTATTAATTCTTCCGGTACAGGATTCCGTGATAACAATAGTCAGCAAAATCCAGGAAATCCATTCCTTAACACTCAATACACTGGTGTCGTTAGCACTGGTATTGTACCATCATATACTGGTTATGGATTCGGTAATCAGAATCAGTCTCAACAACAAAATCAGAGAAGATCTCAACAAGGTGGTTCCAATGGAGAGCAAAGTTTGATTGATATTTAAGTCATTCATCTGTATTAGAGAATTATATGTTGTAAAGAAAGTTTATGTATTTTAAATCATGTTTTGAAAGTTATAAGTTGTAGAATTTTCATGTCCCTGATTAATACTCACTTGGAAATATGGAAGCTTCCTTGCTGAATTAGTACTTGCCTATATGCGTAGAGTTAATATATAGTGAATACTTCCAATAGACAAATCATTACTAGGATATTCATGTGCTCAGGATTTCTTCGTTAATATTGATATTGATATACTTTTTTTCATAAACTCCGGGGCCGTCGTCTGATTACATAATCGCACGTGATAGTCGCATGTTATACGCATGATTAATCGCATCACCAAACGTCGTTTCGTTTACTTTTCTTCCACTCAATTCACTATTTATATTAACCCAGTTGGAACGATAAAAAATTGTCAAGACTAGGATCCATAGTTGTTTCTCACAGAAGTTATAAATGTCGAGGAATTGGATCAACGGTATAATTATTGTCTTATTATCAATCATATTATATCATCATCAAGAGGAAGATTCCAAATTCGAAATGTCAAAATCACCAGTTGTGATAATTGGATCAGGACTTGCTGGTCTAACATCCGCCTCCAAGTTACTTGATCGTAAGATCCCAGTGCTATTATTGGAGAAAACTAAACAAATCGGAGGGAATTCAATCAAGGCATCAAGTGGGATCAATGGATGTGTCACTTCTACACAGGTCAAACAAGGTGTGAATGATTCGGTGAAGTTGTTCTATGAAGACACGGTTAAGTCCAGTGGGACTATTGGAGATAGGTTGTTGCAGAATGTGTTGGTTAATGATAGTAAGGAGGCCATTGAGTGGTTGAAGAAAGATGTTGGTCTTCCTTTGGATGTTGTTAATCAATTAGGTGGACATTCGAGTCAGAGAACTCATAGATCTACTGGTATTCCTCCAGGATTTGAAATCATTTCTAAATTGAAGGAGAAAGTGTTAGGTAATGAATTGTTAGAATTGAAATTAGGTGCTAAGTTGATGGAAATTGATGTTGATAAAATCGATGGTGGTGTCAAAGGTATCCGATACGTTGATGAAGAAACCAATGAGGAGAAATATATTGCTTCTAATAATGTCATTTTAGCCACTGGTGGATTTGGATTCTCAAAGGACTTAATCAAAAAGTACAAGCCAGAATACATTAACTTACCAACGACCAACGGCAATCAAACCCTAGGAGAAGGACAACTGTTGATTGAATCGATCGGTGGTGAATTAATAGACATGGATCAAATTCAAATTCATCCAACTGGGTTCATCAAACGTGATGATCCTTCAAATCACTGGAAATTCCTAGCTGCTGAATCCTTAAGAGGGATTGGTGGTGTGTTATTAAATGTTGATAAGTTGGAGAGATTCGTTAATGAACTGGACACAAGAGATAAAGTGAGTGCTGCGATCCGGGAACAAGAAGGACAGAGGGCATATTTAGTGTTGAATGATGCGATGTATGAGGATTTCAAGTTCCAGATTGATTTTTATACCAAGATGAAATTGTTCGAGAGAACGACTGCAAGGGAAAAATATGCTGATAGGGCAGGTAAATTCATCCAATCGTTGGAAGAGCACTCTCGTGCAGAAGGAGAAGATAAGTTTAACAGATTGCATAAAGCTCATGTGTTTGGTGAATCCACTGGTGTTGATACTGAACTTTTCATTGGTGAGGTGACACCAGTGGTGCATTTCACAATGGGAGGTGTTAAGATCAATGAATTTGGTCAAGTCTTGAAGAAGAAGATTTCTGATTTGAAGGATCCGAAGGTGTCAGAAGAAGTCATTAAGGGCCTTTATGCAATTGGTGAAGTGAGTGGTGGTGTCCATGGACAAAACAGATTGGGTGGTAATAGTTTATTGGAGTGTGTTGTGTTCGGTACAAGAGTTGGTGAGAATTTACAGTGGTGATGACGAAGAAGAAAAATGTTGTTGTAATTAAATTGAACTATCAAGGAGTTCTACCCTGTGTTAGCTACAAAATCATCAAAAAGTTGCTCGAGCGTTCAGAGTTTACATGGGTAAGTATAGAGTTAGAAAGTTTAAATCCTTTGATTAAAATATGGAAATTTGTAGTCCCGTTTATAATTCTTCATGAACGTTGTCTTCTAAAGTAAGGTAGAAGTCTTGAAGAGTTTCAGCTGAGGAAGACTCGGCCCAGATTCCAGCCAATTTAGGATCTTGAGCAATTTCCTTCTCCAAGATTGCACGGAAATCACTATCTTTAGTGAAGTCAGTTGGCTGGCCATTACGAATGATGAACTCTTTCAATAGACGTAGATCTCCCCATTTTTCCCCAGCAAGACCGTAGTCATATAAGGTTTTGACATCATTCAAGACTTGACCATTGTTCTGGGAGATGAAGTCGATATCCAAACCTGTATTGTATGGGTTATCATAGAAGAGATCGACATGGGCAGTGGTGTTGTTGTTACCACTGGTTTTACCTTTGGAAATGTTGGTGATAATTTGACGGTATTCAATTCCATCTTCAGCATGAGCAATGGAGGAGGCTGCAAGGACCCCGGTGATGATGGAGGTGTTGAATTTCATGTTGTATTTGGTTATTTGTGAGTTATGCAATATCCAGGAAACAATATATTAATTTCAGAGAAATTGGCACCAATTTATAGTCATTGACACGGATGTGCCTGTGGAGCCAAATGATGCTTTCATGTCAAAAATTACGAGAGACCAGTGTTGGGCAGAACTCGAGAATGTTCTGAAAACATCCTCACCAACTTACGACTAATATATCCCATTTGTTTCAAACTCGATTTGTATACTCTCGTTGTTGTCTTGATTCTTATGACTAGTCGCTTGCAACTTACTGAAAGTGAGACTGCGAACTTGAAAGGTGGAAGCAGCTGCCGTCAGGAATGCAGTGGCAGTTGATTGGTTGGTAAGTGCGCATAGATATCTGCAGGTGTATATTTGAGGTTGGATAATCTTTCTGCAGGATGACGCACGGACAGAAGTTTTAAACTTATAACTCCGATTTTGAAATTAATTGAGAAATTGGCAGCACGAATATGCATGTCGATCATGTACGTTGTTTCCTGTGGTTAACAATAGCTACCTTGATTATTGGCTGCCTGTTTGTGCTTCCCACTCCCGAGTCGCCTCTAGCAGTAAAACTAAAGATCCTTTTCTATAAACCCAGATTAAGTTTTCCGAAATATCAATCTATTGATCCATAGATTCTTAAAGCAGCAGTCATCATTAACAAGCAATTAGGGCTCATAGAAGAGGTGAGTAATCAATGTAAGTTGTGGATGATGTACATTTTGTCACACAGGCAAGGCAGCTAGCTGTATACATGATACATTGTACTATACATATATAGTTCCTGTTTCTGCTTGGCGTGTTGTATGTACACACATAAATGAAGTTTTTTCGCGAATATTTTGATTGCGTGTCCGTACCTAAAGGTAAACAGGTATACCTCGCTTTAAAGCCTGATTTAATTTAATTGCAATCTGACAATCGATATCACTTACAAGATTAATAAAGTCTTCAAGACGTAAATTATAAGTTATAGAAAAAAATTTATACAATAGTAAAAAGCCATCAATAGTCGAAGAAAAAGTACGCTGCATCAAAAACCACTTGGGAAAAAAAGCATCCGCACAGTTCATTTTCAGATCAGGTGCATCCATCAGCCCTGTTACTGACACAGAAATCAATGTTTCCGGCAACCTTAATGCCTCTGATCTCACAACTTGCCCCAGCATTGACACATGCGCTATAACAGCTTTGTACCTCACCTGCTGCCCAATTAAAAGTGAAATTAGCAGTAGCAGACCAACTAGCACAACAATTACCCCAACAGTAACTTCTTGGTGATGTTTGAACTTGAGCAGATGCAGAGGCTCTAAAAGCAGCCATCAGTGACTGACAGTCACTGGCGTTAGGAACATGGTTTTGATCACATTCTGGATTGCCATCGGCTCTTTTCAGTAATTCCCTTTGGTCTTTTCACCACCCACCTTCAAATTCAAATAATAGTTTCTCAATTCAGGGCTTGAAGAAGTATCAGCCCATACTTCAGCAAAACTTCCATCTTCAGCCAATTCATTTTGTAGGATTCCTTGGAAATCCTGACAGGAACTATAGTCAAACTCGTAAGCGTTACGAGTCAAGAACTCCTTAATCAATCTGGCATCCCCCCAATTCTTATAATTGAGAGCAGCCTTGTAGATTGATGTTGCAAGCTTCAATGAGTCCCCTTTGTCGTAGGAAACGTAACTAATGTTTAGATCTGTATTAAATGGATTTTCATTCACAACTTCGATGTGAGCGCTCCCTTGATCAAAATTTGTACCTTCGGAGTTGATCTTACCAACTGCAAGAATGCTGTTGATAACTTCAGAATCATAGACTGCATTATCAGCTGAGGTTAAACTCAACATAAATGAAACGATAGGGAAAACTAATGTGCTGAAAATCATGTTTTTATTGTGATGATATGTTATGGTATATCTGTGCTTCAATTGATTTTACTGGTGAGAAAATGTATGCTTTATATACTTGAGATGTCTAATTTCACTCAATGGATAGAGAAGCCCATGTGTTGGACCATTACTGGAGGTTCAATTAAAGATCAGCCAATGGTTAACATGAAATTAGACTTCTTCCAATCAAATTATGACGGGGCAGATCCTATTTCAGGTGGCAGGGAGAGTGTACCATAACTACACAACACCGTATCAAATTTTGGTTTGATCGTCATAGGGTAGAGATTACCCACTGGTACAGTCAGATTCTACTTAACTACCGGAAATAGTCAACTTACGATATCTGTGAGTCAACCGATCTAGGAAGATATCACCATGCACGGAAATGAATGGTATACGGTTGAGCACATTTAATGTTAACATAGAATGATTTGTCGGTACACGTGAACAATACTACCTTAGGTGTGGAAATTTTAGAAAGATGCGTCAAGACAACAGTATAGTACTTTTCTGTTGAATTCGGCTGCAAACCTCAAACGCACAGAGACTATAATCAAAAGCTAAAATCCTAACCGGAAATTCCACTCAAATTCCATAACCTATAATTTTCAGGGAATCGATTCTTGTTTCATTTCAACAGCACTTTTTACAATGATCATATATCTTAAAGGTATCTATCGTCTAAATTATGCTCTAAGTTTTACCTGGTCACAAGTGAAAATAGGGCTTCAATAGAATACTTTAAAGTTCTGAACTCATGTACGATCTGTGAAATCTGCGCTGAAAAAGAGGCATCAAATTTCAAGACTGAATCAATAGCTGCAGGCCGATCAATGTATAAAATAATTGACACTTTCCTAAAAGAGGTTGCCCGAACTTTAATGTCTTAAAGGGTAAGAATGTTGAAGCTAGGGAGTCTGGAGAAGCCGAAAAATGAGCCATGACAGGAGCCAGCTGATGAACTTTCCATCATCTATCTAGCCTTTTTGAGTACCACTCTACAGAGTTGAGTTTTGTTTCTAGTATTAAACTTCTTCTCTTCATCCAGAAACAACTTGGCTGGATGCATAAGTAAAGTTGAAGCTACAATCACTTTGGTTCAGTAGGATAATGAAATAAGACCAAATTGTATAGCAAAATAACATTGATATTAACGATTTAACTATTGATCAATGATCATGTTAACTCTAGCTGGATCTACCTGTGGTTAGCAACAATTTCAACTTTTTCAATTCCATGTCCACTATATGAACATAGTTACCG